>CM071949.1:30685000-30757500 GCA_036784905.1 Acrossocheilus fasciatus | reverse complement strand
TCTGATTCCTGTGAGGAGCGACACAAGTGATATCTTCAGTCTGTGTCAGTATGCAGGAATATTAAACTCACTCTGATAAAACAGCTACAGGAATCACTGTCTGTCTGTCTGTGTCTGTGTGTGTCTGTGTCTGTGTCTGTGTCTGTGTCTGTGTCTGTGTGTGTGTCTGTGTCTGTGTCTGTGTCTGTGTCTGTGTCTGTGTGTGTGAGTGTGAGTGTGAGTGTGAGTGTGTGTGTGTGTGTGTGTGTGTGTGTGTGTGTGTGTGTGTGTGTGTGTGTGTGTGTGTGTGTGTGTGTGAGTGTGAGTGTGAGTGTGTGTGTGTGTGTGTGTGTGTGTGTGTGTGTATGTGTACCTACTTAACCATATTTTGGGGACAAATTTCTACCCAAAAGTGAGGTAAACCTGACAAAATCTCCAAAAACCTCCCTTTGGGGACGTCCTCATTTGTAAAACCAGTTTAAAAATAAACTAAACAAAGTTTTTGGGAAATTGTAAAAATGCAGAAAGTCTCCTGTAAGGGGTAGGTTTAGGTGTAGGGTTGGTGTAGGACAATAGCACATATAGTTTGTACAGTATAAACACCATTACGCCTATGGAATGTCCCCATTTAGATAGCTAAGTAAACGTGTGTGTGTGTGTGTGTGTGTATGTGTGTCTGTGTGTGTTAATGATCGCATCCGACTGATTGCACTGTAACATCTTATATTCTTATATATATATATATATATATATATATGTATCTTTGTTTTAATACATTTTAACTTTAACGGTTAATCACATATCACACATCCAAAATAAAAGTTTTTATTTACATAATATAATGTAAGGAATTATTATTATTATTATTAATAATATGTGTGTGTGTACTGTGTATATTTATTATGTATATATAAATACAAACACATGCATATATTTAAGAAGAATATGTTACGTTTATATTAAATAGATTTATATGTAATATAAAATATAAGAATATGAATATATATAATTGTATAAACATGTAAATATTTTCAAAATATATATAATGTATGTGTGTGTATTTATATATACATAATAAATATACCCACTACATATACATATATAATATAAACAAAAACTTTTATTTTGGATGCGATTAGTCGCAACTAATTGTTTGACAGCACTAATTCTTATTTTTATTTATTTAAGTATTTTGTACAATATTTTATATTTTTATATAAACATTTGATATATTTTTTATTTGTATTTATTTATTCTATAATTATTTTTAAAATCCATTTTAAGTAAAGCAATGTGTTATATAAATAAACTTTAATCTCTATCATATTTCACCAAAAAAAAAAAAAAAAAAAAAAAAATCAAAAGAAAGAAACTGTATTATGCTTAAAGAAAAACTGCAAATATGTAGTTTCAAGCCAGCCGTTTCAGAGCACATATCAATACTGAAAAGTAGTAGTTAATAGTCACGTATTGGCCTGATGAGTCAAACGCTCCATAAAAACACAAAAACAAGCTCTACAAATTAATTAAACACGTTATACAGACACTTCATATTTAATGATTTGTAGACTGCACTTACAGTTTTTTTCAACTGCTTGCACACATTTTCAAAACTTTACACACAAATCCAAGAATTGCACACAAAATGCAAAATGCCTCGCATCTCTTGCAAAATGAAGCACTGTGTTCAAAATATCACAAACACGTCTCAAAAGCAAACATTTGCAAACACCTTCGCCATAATATTAATTCCTGTTGTATTTGTGAGTGTTACAGAGAGAATTGTGTGTTGTGTTTTGCAAAAAGTGTTTTCTGAAACTGAAAACTGAGTCAAAGGCTGAGAATCAGTGTCTGGTTTTGTAGATTTGGTGTGTGCTTCTGCTGTTTGAGTGACAGCTTTCAGAAACTGTGTGACAAGGAAAGATTTTGTGGGTAAGCAGCTGAAAAAAAACTGTAATAGATTGAACTTTTGCTTCGACACTTTTCCTTGCATTGACACAATTTTGACCAGCAGGAGTCTCCAGTGCGCAGCGTTTTAAATGTTTTAAACAGTGAATAAGTTTATGAAGTTTCTACAAGCTCAGATTCTCCCATAGCCATTTTTAGGACCATTAATATTTTTTAGATGTTGTTTTTAGGTATTTAATGCATGCAGAACATGCATTAAATGTTCTTTTTTTCTGAGCTTGTCGAACAAGAAGTTTTGCTTTTTTTTTCTTTTTTTTTTGTTCTGAAAATGCAGAATTCTCACTTTGTCCTCAGTTTCCGTCTGTCTCTCATCAGGATCTTCTTCTGTCTTCTCTGGTCCAGGCTCGTTCTCTTCAGACGGGGCGTCTGCCTCCTTCTGAAGGTGAACACAGCTTCGTTAGATCACTGGATTGTAATGGAAACGGGTCGTTTATCGTCCAGTTTATCTGACCTGTGTGTCGCTGCGATCCTCCTGAGACTGAGATCGCTCTGAGTTCAGGATCTCAGAGGTTTGTTCCTCACCTGCAGCAGCGTCGCCGGATTCTTCCTGATTCGCCTCCTCATGGGGAAAAACACAAAGTGCTCTGAGCAGAGGCTTTTATATTGTAAAGCTCTGTGATTGAGAGGACAGCCATGTGATTGATCACCTGATCTTCTGCTGGTGGATCTGTGAGCTCTTTCACTGTCTCTGACTCCGTCTGATCCGCAGCATCTGTCTGCTGAGAGAGACACCTTAAAAACACAACTTAAAGATGCGTTCAGTGGAGTTTTAAACTACACCAACCAATATATGACAGTCGTCTTCAACTTATAAAGATATGAAGCAAATGTTTTCAGCTACCAATCCTATGGAAGCATGTTTCTGCCACGGAATAAAAAAGATATAAACTCACAATTCTGAGGAAAAATGTCTGAATTGCAAAATATAAACTCATATAAATATAAACAATTCCAAGTTTTCATCTTGCAATTCAGTTTTTTTTTTCTCGTCACAATGGAATATAAAATCAAAAAACATATCGCGACTTTTTATCTCACTTTTTAATCTATCTTTTTTTTACTGATCAGTGTTACTGTTAACTAAAACTATTAAAAATGGTTCAGTAATTAAAATAAAGCTGAAATAAAAGATAATATAAATACAGTATTAGATGAAACATTTAAAAAACTTAAATGAAAATTTCAAATGTAGCCATGGCAACATAAACATAGCATACATATGTTTAAGTTCAAAAATAACTAAATCTAAACCTGAAATTTTTTTTTAAAGCTACACTGCTAAACACTACTAAAAAATGACAAAAGCACATAAAAAATACTAAAACTTAAAATTAATTCAGAAAACAAAAAAATAAAAATATAAAACCTAATTCAAAATATGAATAAATACTATAATAGTAAACAAATAATACTAAAATAACACTTCTATTGATTGTAGTGATAAAAAGTATTTCAGTCAGTCATTTTCAGGGGAATTGTGTAGTATTTGACTGGTCATAAGTGCATGAATGACATCAGTAACACATAATCATTTTAGACTAGCACTTTATTGATTTACTAACTGCTTGTTTTCTAACAAAAAAACTAACACTAATCTTTTTGTATTCTATCTATTTGTTTTCTTTTTCAGAAGTTCACCTGTTTGGAAAGGTAGAGTTAGTCATGTGTATGTGTGTGTATTATTCACACGTGTGTAAATGCTAGACAGGGATGAGAGGTGGCAGAGTAAAGATGGTTTGATGAGCAGAAACACAGACCTGGTCTTCAGCCTGATCTGGAGGACTGAGTTTGCTCTCGTCTGCTGATTCCGGCTCACGCTGTCCAAACACAACAGAACATTCAGAGTCATTATGAAGAACATATGTGACCCTGGAGCACAGCAGCAGTCATAAGCAGCACAGGAATATTTGTAGCAATAGCCAACAATACATTGTATGGGTCAAAATTATACATTTTTCTTTTATGCCAAAAATCATTAGGATATTAAGGTGCTATCTCCCTTGCTAGGGTTGTAAGTAGATAGCCCACTCTTGTGGCAGCCTCATAGGAGGACGTGATTGGATATCGTTCCCCAAAGTGTCCACCAGGATGCAGCGTTGAGTTCCCTAGAAGGGGAACGTCTCGGGTTACTCATGTAACCATGGTTCCCCGAGAGGGAACGAGATGCTGCATCCCCTCGCCATGTCTTCGGCCTGCCTCTTTACGTCTCCTCATACAACTGAGTTGGTGACGTATTCAGCAGGTGCCCTTTTATACTTTCGGGTATCCGCCTAAGATGTCACGGGCCACATGGACCAATAGGATTGGAGTTGTTTTACGCATGCTTCAGGTACCGGTCACGCAGACAGCCCAAAGTGTCCACCAGGACGCAGTGTCTCGTTCCCTCTCGGGGAACCATGAGTAACCCGAGACGTTATGTTTTAATAATGAGGAGGAGTAATCTATCATCTTAGTCCCTTATGCCACATATTATGTTGCGTTTTGCGGTATGGGAGGAAAACACTATATAGGCTATACATATAAATATACATTATATGAATAAACTGTATATCGAATTTGATCTTTTATCCTAATACATTCAGCCATATTAGCCTAAATGCTTTTCTACGGGAGGAAAATGCTTAACGAGAGTTAACTGCTCATTGCGTTCATATTCTGCTGTTCTGTGTCCACTGATTTGGTTTTGTCTTTTTCTCCTACAGATGAGTTGCAGGACCCTGTACATTATGGTACTAATTAGTTTTAATCGTTTAACCACCACAGCGTTTGTGAATGTGCATTTGATTTACATTTGAGAGAAACTGAGAAGATTGTAAACCGTACAAAGTAGCCACCTTTCACTGAAAATTGCCGTTTTGAATTCAAAGTAGGCCATCTGTGTGATTCCAGTAGAATCCGATGAGCTGAAAACTCTTGCTACTTCATACTTCAATACAAAACAATGCTGAATTTGGACAAAAATTAGATTTTTTTAAATACTATAATTGTGATTTTTATGTCTACATATAAATCCATTAGCAAAATATGTGAAAATTTGTAATGATTTCCGGCGCCTCAACGAAGTTTCGGAGTTTGACGGCTACCCAATGCCTCGGGTGGATGAGCTGCTCGATCGCCTGGGAAGGGCCAGTTCATTTCCACCCTGGACCTCACCAAAGCTTACTGGCAGGTACCCCTCTCTGAAAATGCAAAACCTAAAACCGCTTTCTCGACCCCTAGTGGCCACTGGCATTACCAGACCCTTCCCTTCGGGCTACACGGGGCACCCACCACGTTCCAGTGGTTCCAGACTTCATGATGTCTGTTTTTAATATCTCAGTATCTTCAGTTTTCACTTGATGGATTTTTAACCGTTTCTGAAGAAACTTCACTGAAGTATCCCACATAAATTGCATACATTGTGACATATGACAAAACTACCCCCCAATCTATATATACAGGTGCATCACAATATAGAATAGAATGTCGTGGAAAAGTTCATTTATTTCAGTAATTCAACTCAAATTATGAAACGTGTATTAAATAAATTCAATGCACACAGAATGAAGTAGTTTAAGTCTTTGGTTCTTTTAATTGTGATGATTTTGGCTCACATTTAATAAAAACCCACCAATTCACTCTCAACAAATTAGAATACTAATAAAAAAGACCAATAAAAAAAAAATTTAGTGAATTGTTGGCCTTCTGGAAAGTATGTTCATTTACTGTATATGTACTCAATACTTGGTAGGGGCTCCTTTTGCTTTAATTACTGCCTCAGTTCGGCGTGGCATGGAGGTGATCAGTTTGTGGCACTGCTGAGGTGGTACTGAAGCCCAGGTTGCTCTGATAGTGGCCTTCAGCTCTTCTGCATTTTTTGGTCTCTTGTTTCTCATTTTGCTCTTGACAATACCTCATAGATTCTCTCTGGGGTTCAGGTCTGGTGAGTTTGCTGGCCAGTCAAGCACACCAACACCATGGTCACTTTTGGTGCTTTTGGGAGTGTGGGCAGGTGTCAAATCCTGCTGGAAAATGAAATCAGCATCTTCAAAAAGCTGGTCAGCAGAAGCAAGCATGAAGTGCTCCAAAATGTCTTTGTAAACGGGTGCAGTGACTTTGGTTTTCAAAAAACACAATGGACCAACACCAGCAGATGACATTCACCCCAAATCATCACAGACTGTGGAAACTTAACACTGGACTTCAAGCAGCTTGGGCTATGAGCTTCTCCACCCTTCCTCCAGACTCGAGGACCTCGGTTTCCAAATGAAATAGAAAACTTGCTCTCATCTGAAAAGAGGACTTTGGACCACTGGGCAACAGTCCAGTTCTTCTTCTGCTTAGCCCAGGTAAGACGCCTCTGATGTTGTCTGTGGTTCAGGAGTGGCTTAACAAGAGGAATACGACAACTGTAGCCAAATTCCTCGACACGTCTGTGTGTGGTGCCTTGACCCCAGCCTCAGTCCATTCCTTGTGAAGTTCACCCAAATTCTTGAATTCATTTTGCTTGACAATCCTCATAAGGCTGTGGTTCTCTCAGTTGGTTGTGCATCTTTTTCTTCCACACTTTTTCCTTCCGCTCAACTTTCTGTTAACATGCTTGGATACAGCACTCTGTGAACAGCCAGCTTCTTTGGCAATGAATGTTTGTGGCTTACCCTCCTTGTGAAGGGTGTCAATGATTGTCTTCTGGACAGCTGTCAGATCAGCAGTCTTCCCCATGATTGTGTAGCCTAGTGAACCAATCTGAGAGACCATTCTGAAGGCTCAGGAAACCTTTGCAGGTGTTTTGAGTTGATCAGCTGATTGGCACGTCACCATATTCTAATTTGTTGAGAGTGAATTGGTGGGTTTTTGTTAAATGTGAGCCAAAATCATCACAATTAAAAGAACCAAAGACTTAAACTACTTCAGTCTGTGTGCACTGAATTTATTTAATACACGAGTTTCACAATTTGAGTTGAATTACTGAAATAAATGAACTTTTCCACGACATTCTAATTTATTGAGATGCACCTGTATATATATATATATATATACACACATTTCTTTTTCTTGAGAGATTTTTTTCCCGACACATTTTTTTCTACATATTTTCTGTTAGTTCACCTGTATTTTTCATTTATATATCAGCTTAAATTGTATTTTCATACTTCATATTGTTATTAGGCTTATTCATTTCCCCCCTTTACTATGCGTCATATTTGTTGTTGTGTTGTAATGTGTTAAAGTTAATAAAACATATTATTTAAGAAAGATAGTATTTTGAGCATTGCATTGTATATGTTATTTAATCTATAATGTATTTATATATTGTTAGTAAATTAATAAATACAAATATATTAAAAAACAGAAACTGTTGAAAGGATCTGCTTGAAGATTGGGACAAAATGTTCCTAGAACTAAAAAAAGAAAAAAAAAAACTGTGAACTGTGATTATCTGTACTCAAATCTGCTCAAGAGACTTCATGATGGCTGTTTTTAATATCTCAGTATCTTCAGTTTTCACTTGAATGACTTTTCACTGAAGCAGCCAAACAAACTGTGAAATACGTGTCAAAATGAAAACCTCTGGAATAACTTCCTGACACAGTATCTATGCATTTTGTAATATAGAGATTCATAAATATTTTATGTTTCTAAGCTGTAAAAATTTTAAATGTTTATGTTTTATGACTACACAAAAATTACATGAAATTAATTCACTGAATGTGATTCATACCGAGGGTGACTCTTTGTTTAGGGTCTCCAAAACTACTTAATTCACATAATTAATTAAAGCCTCTTTGATCAAAGTTTCATTTGAAACCTTTTTCTCTATCACGCTTTAGAAATAATTAGAAATTATATATATCAATTGAAAACTTAAAATCTCAAAATTCATCCTTTGAAACCCATTTTAAAATCAGACATTGCATTACCATGGAAATGGTACATCAAAATCACGTTACAAAATGTTTTCATTAATGAATTATAAAAATGTAAGTTTGGATAGTGCTCTATAATGTCTCTGTTCAAAACTGTGAGTGACAGTTAATGGGTTAGGTTTCTGAAGAAACTCCACAGAAGTTGCCCACATAAACTGCATACATTGTGAAATATGACAAAAGTACCCCCGCCCCCATCTATATCTATACATTTTTTTCTTGAGAGTTGGATTTTCCGGTGAACATACTGTACAGTGTCACACTTGATGGGTGTTTAACCGTTTCAGAAGGAATTACACTGAAGCAGCCCACACAAATTGTGAAATACATGTGAAAATGAAAACCTGTGGATGAACTTCATTAGTATCTATACATTTTTTAATATATATAGATTCATAAATATTTTACGTTTCTTCACTGTAAAAAAAAAGAAGAAGAAATGTTTATGTTTATATATATTTTCAGTGTTGTCAATAGATCTATTGTAGGATTCCGAATTCAGTCCAAACGGTTAAAAAATGTATGTTTTCTTTATGTGAACTTAACATACACTTGGTTTATATATACTTTGGTATTCTAGTATTTTCCTATGCTTGAAATAACTTTACTTTAAGTAGATTTAGAGTAAATTCATATCTGTTTTCTTTATAAATCAATATTTTCAAACAATGAAAATTGAATTTGAACAATGAATTTTTTGGGGGGTGTTTGGTTTAGTGTTATGTTAGAATCATTATTACTCCTACCTTTCGTTCTTTAATATTTTGAATTGTTTTTAGCTTTATTTTTGGTTTTCCGAATTTATGTAAATCGTGTCAGTGTCCAAATATATATGGACCTAACTGTATGGACCTGACTGCATATCTTGATCCAATGATTGAGTACAAGTATATTTCAAAATATATTTCGAGTTTCGAGTGTCAATATACTCATTTTAAGTATATTTCTAAAAAGTTAATAAAAAGTAGACTGATTCTTATTTTTAGTTAAAAGAAACTTTTAACTTGTTAACTATTTCGAAAAATAATTTGATGTCTTGTATTAGTGATAAGTCAGCCTTTCTAAACAGCTGGCATTAAACTATATGTTTTATTTCCTACACATTTTTTCTAGTTGGTTCAGCTGTATTTTTCCATTTATGTATTTATATATCTTATATATTGTTTTTATTCATGTTCCCTCTCTACTCCTGTATGTGTCATGGTTGTTGTGTTGTAATGTGTTAAAGTTAATAAAAATATCATTTAAAAAAAGAGAAAAGTATTTACAAAAGAACAGGGGAACAACATAATAGCAAAACAAAAGGTGGGAAGAGGAGCACGAGCGGTGCACAGCTAACTAATTTTGTAATCAAAACTACCTACCAACGGAATAATGCTAAAAGGAAAAGATCGTTGGCATTACACTCTCCTGTCCTAGTGTGTCACAACACATTTACCTGATCACACCTTACCAACCGTACACACAACGTGATGAATGGCGAAAACAGAACAGCAAATGCAAATGAAAAAAAAAAAAACTCCAAACACAGTTACTAACCTCAAATTTAAACACTGTTTAAAACAATAAATTACACAATATTACACAATAAATAGGTGTCCATTGTGCAACAGACAAAAAATGTCACGAATTATTCAGAATTGTTTTCAGGCTGATGCTAGATGACACATGTGCAAATAATGGGGAGCAGCAAATTCCTCCTCTTTAACTGCCGTCAATTAAAGTAAAGATGGAAAATATTGCATAATAATGCACAGACCCTCCCACCAGCATGGACTCTCCAGTGATGAATCTCAAATGAAATGCCTATATAAAGACACTGATCTTCTGACTAAAAACATCAGAAAACGACTTTACAGACTCAGAGGAACACCTGACACTCATCGCTGGTATGATGACACACGATCACTAAACTCTTTAGCATTTGTATTTAATTACGTAGATTTTTTGTAGATTTTAACATTATGAGTGATTGACTTTTTAGCACTTCAGAAAACAACTGTTAAGTAGAGCTTAATACTTGAGATACGTCACCTAATTTTTGTGATCTTTTTTGGCATTACAAATATATGACCCATCATAAACATATGTTCGCTGATGAAAAGCATTTTAACAATATCAATTTAGCTTTAAAATGTTATTATTATTATTGTTGTTGTTATTACTACTATCATTATTATTATTTGAAATTCTGACAGACTTTGCTTTGAAAAGGCTAAAAAAAAAAATGTCTGGAAAAAAATGGGTTCTCCTTGTTGCTGGCTCTCAGGGCTGGGAAAATTACCAACATCAGGTGTGTCCTTCTTTTGTTATATTCTTTATTTTCAAGATATATTTCTCATGAATTCCTCCAGGTGTGCTGTACCACAGCTTGTATAAGATGACAGTAACTTGTGAACGTGTAAATGATCTGTTTTTATTTGTATTTTAGGCCAATGTGTGCTGCTTATATCAGATAATTAAGGGACATGGAATTCCTGACGAGCAGATTGTGGTGATGATGTATGATGACATCGCACACAATAAAGAGTGAGCGATTTGATCTTAATCAAACCTAAACGTACTGCTATTTAGTGGTGCTAGAAAAACAGCATAATGGACCCTCGTCACATTTCCGGGCTTCTCAAAAGCAAATGAAAGGCTGTCACAGAGGGGTGAAAGAAAGACTATACAGCAAACATGATTTTTGCATTCTAGTTTGAGGAAAGGAAAAAAGACCAAAAAAAAAAGACATTCCCACGACTTTCCAAATGAGGAAAAAATAGAGAGATTGATTACAGAGAAAGATTTTCCGTCACTCACTCAGCCATGTATTAGAAACACCCTCATAACAGCGTTAGCGAGCTTTTTGTGATTTAATGATCTTCTAGTCATTGACTGTGAACTGTACCCTGTTATGGATGCTTCTCTTCATTCTTTCTGTTTGTAATCTAATCTTGTAAGTGTTTTCTGTATATTACTGTATATTGTTCCTTAAGCCTGATTTGTAAAGTGACCTTGAGTGCTAGAAAGGCGCTATATAAATAAAAATTATTATTATTATTATTATTATTATTAATGTCAAGGTCAAATAACACAAGCTGTAGTACTAAAACATTGGCTATAATCAGAACAGTATAAATGTACAGCAACAATCTTTCCTAGATTTAATAATTCTGGAAACTCGTCATCACAGTAAAGCAGCGCTAGACATTTAACACGTTCCTTTTCTTCCCTGTCTGCAGAAACCCACAGAATGGAATCATTAGTGCGGTACATGAATTAGGAAACGTGTACAGTGGAGTTCCAAAGGACTACACTGGAGAGGTAACATTTGTGTTAAATACTGTTTTGATGTTCTTATTCCATTTCTGAGCAAAATTATATCTTATGACAATAATGATCAATTATGGCAATGATGATCTTAAAGGATGTGACCCCAGACAACTTCCTTGCTGCTCTTCAAGGGGATGACAGTGGAAAAAATGAAGGGAAAAAAGTCATAAAAAGGTTTGTTTGTTTGTTAAGATATCTTACTTATCAATATTATCAATATTTCTATCTATCTATCTATCTATCTATCTATCTATCTATCTATCTATCTATCTATCTATCTATCTATCTATCTATCTATCTATCTATCTATCTATCTACCTATCTATCTAAAGTAGTGTTGAACTTTTCTGTTTTTGTGTGTTTGTCAAAATGCATAGCAATTTCTATGAATTAGATCATGGCATCACCACCTACGGGTCAAAAAGCAATTGTATTACATTATAAATAATTTTACATGAGAATTTTGGAAACTGCTTTGTCTACAATTATCATCAGGGATACTACGTGCAACTAAATGATTAGCCCCATAATCAGGCTACTGCTTTCAGCTAATATGACTTTGTAGCTAAAATGAAGAACCATTGTTATTTTCATTTAATGCAGTGAAGCAAATGACAACATATACATCTACATGACCGGTCTGGGAAACGAAGGCACGTTTGAATTTCCTGAGCAGTCAGTAAGTATAAAAACCAAAATAAAAAATGTGCTGGGTAAAGTTCAGACCACTCATTTAAGTACCGACATGCTTGGCAGCTGTTAATGTGCTATCACCGTTTTAGACTGACTAATTGTAACAGTGTATAAGATTTCCATTCAAACTGAATGCATAAATCTAGGCTACCCACGGCCAGCTTCAGAGCAAAATTGTGATATTTCATTCATTCAGCTCTAAAATCGGCTGCACATTTACTTACTTGCTGATTTTAAAATTTCATATAAAGATAAAAAAATGAAAATGTAAATAATAGGATTGTATTTTTTTAAAGTGTACTATAAAATAATTGTTTTTTTTAATAATTGTATTTTTATTTAATACTCTTTTTTATTTTAATATATAATAGTATTATTGCACTTTATTTATAATTTTGTTTGTTTTATTTGAAAAATAAACTAACTAAATAAAGTGCATTAATACTATTATTAATTATTTTATTAATAGTTAAATTTAATGGGTCACACTATGTTTTATTACAGCTTCATCCTTCTTCTTTCATTGACACAATCAATAACATGAGTCAAAATGGAAAATTCTCAAAGGTACGTATTAAATTTTTTCTAGCAGGTCCATCTTGCCCAACATTATAACAGTGCTGCTTTCACAACTGCTACCGCAAAGCTTTCAAAGCTTTCATCTGTAAAACGCCTTAAAGTGGAAATGAAGCAGCGGCGCCCATGCATACAAAACATCCTGTTTTCTTTAAAATGGTTTCATTAATAGTGTTTGTTATATATTTTTGAATTAAAGTGGAAATCACTTTACTAAATAATGCAAACTTGACTGACTGTTTCACTTCCACTTTAAGTAAATCGAATGAGTTGGTGGTCATTTTAATAATCTCTAACCATTTCCTCCACACGTATATGTGCTGCAGATGGTGATATTCATGACCAGCAGTTACTCTGCAACGATGTTCGAAGGCCTTAAAGATGATGTTAATGGTAAGGGGAAAAAACAAATGACGGCCCTGCTTTATGTTGGGCTCACACTAGTTTTTATTTGAATTTTTTTTTTTTTTTTTTTATTTAACGTGGCACTAAAACACCGTCGTACACAATCTTTAAAAAAAAAAAAAAAAAAAAAAAAAACACAAGTTCTGATCTGCTCTGAATCTGTCACGCAGCCTTTGCATTGACTGCATGTGACAAAAATGTCCAGAGCACTCCCAGTGATTTCGACGATAGCATGAAAATCTACCTCTCTGATAAATTCTCATCTGCTTGGTTGAACTTCACCTTTAAGGTATGTGTTTTGTGTCAATGACCGTTAAACTGTATATGGCATTAATAGGTTAATAATTTGATTTAATTAGCCACAAAGTAGACATGACAAATGTGTGTATTTTTCTTTACATTCACAGGCTGACTTTGATACAGCAACATTCAAAGGTCTGATAGCTGATAAACAAGCTACTTATCTTGAAAACAATCGAGGTCCCTGCCCCTGCCAGTTTGGGACAATGGTATTAAAAATTTACTTTACACAATGAGAGCATTTAAGTCGTTTTTCATTATTTTAGTAAAACAGGATATGAACACACATATAACTCTATTCACAAGGTCCAGGAATGTTGTATTTTTCTAAATTATTTTGTTCATTTGTTTTCTTTAGGCTATCAGTCACTGTCACCTCAGCGAGTTTCTGCAAAACTGAACACCCTACAAGCTGATCGATCAGTGTTCAAGAAAACAGAAGCGCACGAAAATGATAAATAAGAGTAATCTAATGTCCTTTTGTGCTAGTTTCTTGTTTCAGAATTTTAGATTTACACTGATTGCAAGATAACAATACAATTTACAAGTTTTTTGGTTTGGGGTCAATTTTTATCATTTTGAAACAAGTTTATGTTAATCAAGGCTGCAGTTGTTTGATCCAAAATAGAGCCTTAAATTGTAATATTATGAAGTATTTTGAAAACAATAAAACTTGGAATATGGTTAAAAGTCCAATGATTGTATGTGCTATTTATTATGCATGGATTTGACAAATTCGGTGCATTTAGGGTCTCCAACAGTGTGTTTGTTCACTGGGAACTGAAACCATGATTGTGATGTGATCTTTTAATCAGTCACAGTAAAGTGAATGTGGTCTGTGTGCAGAGTGACATACATTTAAAGCAGTGGTTTTCAACCTTTTTTAGTGGGCCAGCACCCTCTATTCATTATCCAGGTCCCTTACCCCTGGTTTCACAGACGAGGCTTAAGGCTAGTCCCAGATTAAAATGCATGTTAGAGCTGTCTCGACTAAAATATCTTGCTCTGACAGATCTTAAACTATGACAGTGCCATTGATCTGTCTCAAGATGCACACCTGTAACATTTTCTTCAAAGGCATTTTTATAAAAGCAGTTTAAATATCTTCATTTAACTAAGGCCTAGTCCTGGCTTAAGCTAAGCCCTGTCTGTAAAACCAGGCCTTAGTGTCCTTTTTGTAACATTTTGTAAATGTCCTACCGTAAATATATCAAAACTTCATTTTTGATTAGTAATATGCATTGCTAAGAACTTCATTTGAACAACTTTAAAGGCGATTTTCTCAATATTTAGATTTTTTTGCACCCTCAGATTCCAAATTTTCAAATAGTTGTATCTCAGCCAAATATTGTCCAAACCATACATCAATGGAAAGCTGATTTATTCAGCTGGATTCACCTGGAGCTGCTCCTCTGCAGCTTTGATCCGTGTCTCCTCGTCCTCCAGGAGCTTCTGATGGACCGTTTCATCATGAAGCCGCCGCTGCTCCTCCTCCAGCTGTCTCAGGGAAGCAGATTTCTAACAAAATACAAAGATGAAATGATGGGTTATTATTATGATTCCAGCTAATAATAACTAAAGGCATTCTGGCTGACAGGGTCCCTATGCAGTGTGCACTGCTCCCTGTTCCCTAAGCAGTGGACTTCGCTGACAATAATCGCTCATTTGAATCGTCCTCGAACATCATCAAAGAAAGGCAACTACGGGGTCGTGCAGATTATGATGTAATATTAATAAATACTGTAATTTATTTTACTTTCAAATTTAAATACCTATGAAATACATATACAATTATGTATCAAAATTTATTAGTTTATTTTTTAAAATTGCTTAGATACTAAAAGTGATACTTGATGCCCACTTAGTGAAATTCATTCACTCATAAACCTAATCTTTAGACCAAGTCTGCAAAACTATAAACACATTGCATGCTTTAAACTGTTTGATATTGAAAAACAGACTTTTTTCAAAACTCTAAACACAGTTCTCTACATTACACACATCTGTGTGTAACTGTAAATAAATAATCATTTTTATTTTATTAATTTAATTTTTTTTTTTCAGCTAGCTGCCATCATTTCTCATTTTAATTTGGCTTAATTTGAAATAAAAACAATAAAAATTAATAAAAACTATACACATTTTTTTTTAAAAACTGCTAAAAATGACAAAAATACAGAGCAAAACTATTAAAACATTAACTAAAATTAAAATTAAAATAGAAAAATAAAAACTGATTCAAAATATTAATACAAACAAGTGCTGTCAAACAATTAATCGCATCCAAAATAAAAGTTTTGTTTACATAATACATGTGTGTGTAGTGTATATATATATTATGTGTATATAAGTACACACACGTGCATGTATATATTTAAGGAAAATAAGTTACGTTTATATATTAGATACATTTATATATTATATAATTTATATGAATATAAATATATACATGTAAATACTAAATACAAGTAAATATTTTCAAAAAAATATATGCATATATATACATAATACACACTACACACACATATATTATGTAAACAAAAACTTTTATTTTGGATGCGATTAATCGTTTGACAGCACTAATATATATATATATATATATATCTGTCTATCTAAGCCAAGTCAGAAAGTCAACTTTATTTCTAAAGTGCTTTATACAATATAGATTGTTTCACAGCAGCATCAAATTCATAGCTCTAACAAGTCAACAGTATCGTTCTACAGCTCAAGTCAGCTGAGTATTGATTCAGTTCAGTCACGTACCGGTGTAAAATTCATCAGTCATACGTACTGTATATACAGTGTATATGTGCATGTACAGTATGTGCGAGTGCTATAACAAACTCCTGCTCTTCACTGCACTCTGAACGAGCAGAAGACACACAAGAGTAGTGTTTTACATTTTTAACATCTGTGTGTAGTTTGGTGTTTATGTGGCTAATTATTTTATGCTTTTGCAAGACGTGTGTGCGTGTGTGCGTGTGTTACCTGTTGCTGGAGCTCCTGGTTCTGCTTGTATTTGAGGATCCAGAGCGCCAGGAACTCGATGGGATCCGGCGGCCTCTGCTCGATCAGCTCCGCGAGACCCTGAGAGAGACACACCGCCAGACTGCGGCTCACATACTGCGAGTCCATCTCAGCAAAACAACCCGCCTGTACAACAGCTCTAATTATTTATCCAAACATTAAAACAGCCGTCAAATGCCGTGTTATCGCTAATGTTAACGCGTTGACACTTTGGTATTAGCGTGTTTTGTTTACTATCTCCATAGTAACAGCGCAGCATGGAAACACTTCCGGTGTGAAACTAACAAAAAAAGGCGGCAATCCCAGCTAACAGTTCATTGTGGGAACATTAATATTTCTAAAACGCTTGTCGTGATTAGAATATTATTTAACAGTCACAAAAACATTCTTACAACATTCTTCATAAATTTCTTTTCACCCAAAATAAAACGTTATTTGACCGTCCATTTTCTTATATTCTCTGAGAAAAGTTAAATGTTCCGTTTTTTTGTTGATTATAACGATATTTAAAGGTAAAAATAACACATTTCTCACAGAAATATACTAATTTTATTTTTTCTTCAAAATTAAACGTTTGAGAATTATTTTTGAAATTCTAAATGTCCAGTTTTCTTGTGATTAGAACGTTATTTAAAGGTTAGAAACGTTTCTTAGACGTTTATCAAATACAAATAAATAACATCATAAGGACATGTTGGTCTCAAAACGTTTTCTCTCATTGTTATGAGAACGTATATCAAACATTAATTAAGTTATAAGAACGTTCCAAAAACATTACTTTAAAAGCGTTTTTCCTAAAATCGATATAACTTTAACAACGTTTATGAAAGTTGTGAGAACATTCCCTGTTAGCTGGGATCATGCTGTAATAAATCAAAGTGTTTGTAGCCTACATGTTTTTACCCACTCATTTTTTAGAAGTAATTCATTATTTAATTGTTCAGCTTGTCTTCCTTCAAATATTTTATCAAATTTTAATAAATAAACAGTAATATACAGCAGGTCATAGTGTGGACATGAAGATAAACCATAGAAAAGTGGTACAGTGTAAACAATAAAATGCAGCATCATGCAACTGTAAAATAATTAAAGCTCACAACACAACAGAACACTGTTGTTAACTGAATATCAAGACACTGAATTATTAGGCCCTTGAAAAAATCCGGACAGAATTATGCAAATATTGCCAATACAGCTGCCAGTACATAAATAATAAACACACTAAAGTGTGCATTTGTTTTGAGAAATCACATTTTTCACAAAACAGCTCTTCCATAATTATGTATTTACCATAGTACTTTTCTGTTATTTTACAGATGCATTTTTTTACAGTGTATCTGGAAGCCTTTTTCTGCCACTGAATTAAAAAAAAAAAAAGGTAACTAGACTTTTAATTTCACAATTCTGATATTTTTCCATGTAATTGCAAGTTTACATCTCGCAGTTCTGACTTTTTTCATGATATAAACTCTAAATTCTGACTTTTTTTTTAAGCTGCAAGTTTATATACTTAGAATTGTGTTATAAACTCGCATTTGTAAGAAAATGGACTTTTTCCCCCTCAGAACTTTATAACACAACTCGAGTTCACAATAACTCACGATTCTGATAAAAAAAAATCTGAATTGTGAGAAGTCAGAAATAGCTACGAGATATAAACTCGCAATTGCGAGAAAGAGTAAGAATTGTGAGATATATTACCTTGTTTTATTTTTATTCAAATAAAGGCAAAAGGCTAATTTTAGCCTTACCCTGTTTCACCCTCCTCCTATGGTATTTACTGTTATTTATTTTTTACTCCCAGTCATTTCATGTCTTGCTCCTAAAAGGTCATCAAGGGATTCTCTGTTAATCATAACAAAGATTTATTCTACATTCTTAAATTCAAATTGTCTGTGATGCAGCTAAAGGTTGCAAAGGTTTTTCCAGCAGGTTCACATGTTTAGGCTGAGGTTCACACTTCAGACTTTCTCTAGTTTCCGTCCCTCCTCAGACGCGCCGGCTCGTCTCGTCATCAGAGCGTCGAGTGTTTCTGAAGAGATGGAGCCGAACTCGAGCGAGAAGGAGCTGTAAAACAGCAGCACGATGATGGTAAACATCCACTCCAATATAGCAGCCGCATGCTGGAGAACAAAGCTCTCCTGAATGAAAAACACACCGCCTGCAGGACACAACGTTAAGGAACAACTGCACAGCATTTATGGCCATATGGAGCAGTTTTATGACTTCATGAGCACTGTATGTAGTGGATATTGAGTATGAGGGTGGTGAAGGCCAGTGCGGTGAGCGTCAGCCGCAGATGAGCCGTCTGGAAGTCTCTCGGCGTCTCGGCTGCGCGATAAGAAAGCATCGTCTGCACGCACACAAACAGCAGACTGCCAGGGAAGGCCAGACCCGCACCCACATAATGAAGAACTTTCGCATGGTCCACCTGCAGAAAACAGCACAGAGTCAACACAAGTTACAGTTTCAGTCCCACTTCACTCTCAGAAAAAAGGCACAAAATCTGACACCGGGACGATACCGTTTTTTTCAAAGGTACTGTGAACCTGGACCACAAACCTACAAAATTGAAATTTATACATGATCTGAAAGCTGAATAAATAAGCTTTCCATTGATTGTTAGGATAGGACAATATTTGGCTGAGTGGGTGCAAAAAAAAAAAAATCTAAATATTGAGAAAATCACTTTTAAAGTTGTTCAAATGAAGTTCTTAGCAATGCATATTACTAATCAAAAATGACGTTTTGATATATTTACGGTAGGAAATTTACAAGATTTCTTCATGGAACATGATCTTTATTTAATATCCTAATGATTATTGGCATAAAAGAAAAATGTATAATTTTGACCCATACAATGTATTGTTGGCTATTGCTACAAATATAGCTGTGCTGCTTATGACTGCTGCTGTGCTCCAGAGTCACAAATGTACTGTACAGTTTAGGTTACAATGCATACCTTTAAGGTAATAAAAATGCACCCTTAAGTGGTAAAAAGCTACTGGACTAGAAAAAAAAAAAAAAAAACACAGCTGTGGATCATTCAGGTAACAACACAGTTTTAAAAATCATGAACGGGGTCATTTTTATAAATTCATCTATTATTTTCTCTTGTGGACTATATGTAAACATCTTTTACATGAAGTATCTTATTCGAGATATTTCCAGAACTAAATAAACAATAACATGCATTTTGTAAGATCCTATTATTTTGGTAAATTAATAAACATTTTGCAGATTCTGCAAGGTGTATGTAAGCTTTTGACTTCAACTGTATTATTTAAATTTGTTCCACCAACAACAATGAAGAATCAGTTTTCTTATGGTCTTAGAAAACCTGGATATAAGAGGTGATTTCTAGACCTCAAAAAGTAGAAAAAAAAACAAAAAAAACATGGAAATTTGTATTATCAATACAAATTTTATAAAGCTCTAAAATATTTGATCATGTATCCTAAAAAAACATATATAAATAAAATATAAAATTAAAAAAAATTATAAAAAATGTAATTTAGAAATACATTTCAAATAAACGTTATACTAAATTTCACAAATAATTACAAATAAATAGCAAGTTATCTATTGAATTAAACATGAAATTTTGAAGTAGAAGGACTGAAATAGTATTTACTTGTAAAATGTGCACCAAAAATCAAACTGACAAAAAATTTATTATTTACTATTAATTTATTTATTACTATTTTTTATAGCCAATTACTTTTAAAAAAATCACAAATGACTAGAAAAGTGACGTAAATTCATTACTCATAATAAACATTCAGTCCGGAATTGCAGAATTTATTTAAATGTAAATTCTGTATAATTATTTTATTGAATTATTAGCCTTCCTAGTTTCTATAAGTAAAAAGGTAATTGAGCAGCAGAAGTCTCAAAAATATCTTTGAATACCATCTTTGTCAATGGAGTCAGAAAGAGAAGCACTGCACTTGTTTAACCTGAGATTTAGTGTTTTGTTCCTGGTGACGATTTACAGAGCAGCCCTTGCTGGGTTTGAACCTGGAGCCCTTGAGTTTCCATCCCAGATCTCTAACCACTTTCACTGCTTAGTTAAAGCACATCTGCACACACCTTCATCACTGCAGGACACGCAGACAAACACACATCAAACAGCCGAATGCCTTTGATTTCACACTTATGCAATAACACACAATCAGCGGACGTGGACAGGAGAGGCGCTATGCGGTGAGCTGTGTTTATCTGATCGCGCTGATAATAATATTACATAATATCTGCTGAAGCAAAGAAAAGCACACATTTATGGGCTTATTTAAAGCTCTAATAAACTATGGCAGCAGGAAACTAGTCTCAATGAATGAGGAAAAGCAAATCGTGTTTGTTCTTATGTTGATAAAAGTTGAAAGGCGCAGGCGGAGATCTGGAGGAGACGCCTGGACGAAGAGCAGCACTTAAGATGTTCCAGAACATTCTACCAAATCAACTATTCTGGAGATTTATTTTCATATGTATCAACCAAATTAAAAAAGAGAGCCCTAACGGACTTAAAACCATTATAATCTAGTAAAATAAGGTTCAAAATATTGAACCCTGGTCAATGTAGTGTATTAAATAACAAATAACCAAATGGTGTCTATGGAGAAAGGTGGAAGGAAAACGGTGAATTGCTGCTTTGTTCTTGTATTCTTACTTGAAAATTTCCCACAATCATGAGTCCTGCAGCACAGAGCCATCCGGCAAAAAGACCCTCGATGTTCAACACGCTGTTGCTGTGCTTATGGATGAGCTGAGCATAACGCAGCAGACCAATCACAATCACTGTAACACAAACAGAACAATCACAATCACTGTAACACAAAACAGAACAAACACAGTCACTGTAACAGAAACAGAACAATCACTGTAACACAAAACAGAACAATCACAATCACTGTAACACAAACAGAGCAATCACAGTCACTGTAACAAACAGAACAATCACAGTCACTGTAACAAACAGAACAATCACAATCACTGTAACACAAACAGAACAATCACAATCACTGTAACAAACAGAACAATCACAGTCACTGTAACACACACTAAACAGAGCAATCACAATTACTGTAACATAAACAGAGCAATCACAGTCACTGTAACACACACTAAACAGAGCAATCACAATCACTGTAACACAAACAGAATCATCACAATCACTGTAACACAAAACAGAACAATCACAATCACTGTAACACACACTAAACAGAGCAATCACAGTCACTGTAACACACACTAAACAGAGCAATCACAGTCACTGTAACATAAACAGAGCAATCACAGTCACTGTAACACACACTAAACAGAGCAATCACAATCACTGTAACACAAACAGAACAATCACAATCACTGTAACAAACAGAACAATCACAGTCACTGTAACACACACTAAACAGAGCAATCACAATCACTGTAACATAAACAGAGCAATCACAGTCACTGTAACACACAAAACAGAACAATCACAATCACTGTAACACAAACAGAATCATCATAATCACTGTAACACAAAACAGAACAATCACAATCACTGTAACACAAAACAGAACAATCACAATCACTGTAACACACACTAAACAGAGCAATCACAGTCACTGTAACATAAACAGAGCAATCACAGTCACTGTAACACACGAAACAGAACAATCACAATCACTGTAACACAAAACAGAATCATCACAGTCACTGTAACACACAAAACAGAACAATCACAATCACTGTAACACAAACAGAATCATCACAATCACTGTAACACAAAACAGAACAATCACAATCACTGTAACACAAAACAGAACAATCACAATCACTGTAACACACACTAAACAGAGCAATCACAATTACTGTAACATAAACAGAGCAATCACAGTCACTGTAACACACAAAACAGAACAATCACAATCACTGTAACACAAAACAGAATCATCACAGTCACTGTAACACGCGAAACAGAACAATCACAATCACTGTAACACAAACAGAATCATCACAATCACTGTAACACAAAACAGAACAATCACAATCACTGTGACAAAAAACACAGTCACTGTAACAGAAACAGAACAATCACTGTAACACAAAACAGAACAATCACTGTAACATAAACAGAATCATCACAGTCACTGTAACACACGAAACAGAACAATCACAATCACTGTAACACAAAACAGAATCATCACAGTCACTGAAACACACGAAACAGAACAATCACAATCACTGTAACACAAACAGAATCATCACAGTCACTGTAACACACGAAACAGAACAATCACAATCACTGTAACACAAACAGAATCATCACAATCACTGTAACACAAAACAGAACAATCACAATCACTGTAACAAAAAACAGAACAAACACAGTCACTGTAACAGAAACAGAACAATCACTGTAACACAAAACAGAACAATCACAATCACTGTAACACAAACAGAACAATCACAGTCACTGTAACACACGAAACAGAACAATCACAGTCACTGTAACACACGAAACAGAACAATCACAATCACTGTAACACAAACAGAATAATCACAGTCACTGTTACAGAAAACAGAACAATCACAGTCACTGTAACAAAACAGAACAATCACAATCACTGTAACACAAAACAGAATCATCACAGTCACTGTAACACATGAAACAGAACAATCACAATCACTGTAACACAAACAGAATCATCACAGTCACTGTAACACACGAAACAGAACAATCACAATAACTGTAACATAAACAGAGCAATCACAATCACTGTAACACAAAACAGAATCATCACAGTCACTGTAACACACGAAACAGAACAATCACAATCACTGTAACACAAAACAGAATCATCACAGTCACTGTAACACACGAAACAGAACAATCACAATCACTGTAACACAAACAGAATCATCACAGTCACTGTAACACACGAAACAGAACAATCACAATCACTGTAACACAAACAGAATCATCACAGTCACTGTAACACACGAAACAGAACAATCACAATCACTGTAACACAAACAGAATCATCACAGTCACTGTAACACACGAAACAGAACAATCACAATAACTGTAACATAAACAGACCAATCACAGTCACTGTAACACACGAAACAGAACAATCACAATCACTGTAACACAAAACAGAATCATCACAGTCACTGAAACACACGAAACAGAACAATCACAATCACTGTAACACAAACAGAATCATCACAGTCACTGTAACACACGAAACAGAACAATCACTGTAACACAAAACAGAATCATCACAGTCACTGTAACACACGAAACAGAACAATCACAATCACTGTAACACAAACAGAATCATCACAGTCACTGTAACACACGAAACAGAACAATCACAATAACTGTAACATAAACAGAGCAATCACAGTCACTGTAACACACGAAACAGAGCAATCACAATCACTGTAACACAAACAGAACAATCACAGTCACTGTAACACACGAAACAGAACAATCACAATCACTGTAACACACACTAAACAGAGCAATCACAATCACTGTAACATAAACAGAGCAATCACAATCACTGTAACACAAACAGAACAATCACAATCACTGTAACACACACTAAACAGAGCAATCACAGTCACTGTAACACAAACAGAATCATCACAGTCACTGTAACACACGAAACAGAACAATCACAATCACTGTAACATAAACAGAGCAATCACAGTCACTGTAACATAAACAGAGCAATCACAATCACTGTAACACAAACAGAACAATCACAGTCACTGTAACACACGAAACAGAACAATCACAATCACTGTAACACACACTAAACAGAGCAATCACAGTCACTGTAACACAAACAGAGCAATCACAGTCACAGCTGTTAGAGTCAGATGAGTGTTTCTATAGTTCAGAACTGAATGGCTGAATCACTGAATCAGTGAATCACTCACCCACGAATGAAGCAGTGCTGCACAGCAGACTGAACCAGCAGCTCTCTGGAGGAACGCCGCCGCATTTACTGCACACACATCAGGAGGATCAAAAACATGTCTGACAATATATTATTTTAGCTCATCTTCTAATAAAATGTAATGTTTTGGTACCTGATGAGTGGGATGTTGTCCAGCGTGCAGCACAGATCAGATCCGCTCTGAAGAACCAAAGACGTCTCACAGGTTGAGTTATATACCCTAAAAACACACACATACTGTGACAATATTTGCTGACTGCATACACAAAATAAGTTAAAACAAAGATTTTACAAGCGTTTTGATTTTTAACATTAATGAATGTGAGATAACTAAACTCTTGAGATAGTAAACTGTATAGTTCGGCATTTAACAGACTGATCAATGTGAACAAACACAGAGACGTGACAGTCAAACAGCGTCTTTAACCTCAAAATCAATGTGATCTAATCAAACACTTCAGCAAAATCTTATTCATTTATTGCTGAGGAGATTCTATTGATATCTGAATAAATCAATCACAGCATTCTCTGTTTTCCACCTAGAGAAGATTCAATATTTACCAGTTGTTCACAGGACAAATGTGCTGATTGTAAAGGGCCATCGCATATCTGTGAGAGAAAGAGACACAAATCTTGTCATGACTTTACAAAAGTTTTCAGATCAACTGGGCAAAACTGATTCTTTGTAACTACTAAATGAGTTTTGCAAAAAGATTTGCATAGAAACTGTTTACAAAGTGATGCATTTTTGAAAGGCATTTAACTCCACTCCAGCTAAAATTAAATTAAAACACATTGCAAACATTTATGCATTTAGAGTAAATATAAACACATAATGGTTAAATGGATAAACTCCAATTCTCTAAGACAAAGTTACAATATATTCAGTAATATAATATATATATATATATATATATATATATATATATATATATATATATATATATATATTCAGTAATATATACAATAACAATTTTAAAACCAAAAATATACTTTTTTGCAATATATCAGCCATTATTGTTAACTACTGTAGAACTAAAACCATAAAAAAATGTATTACTTGACATAAACTAATATAAAAAACATAAAAATTTCACAAATGATTAACTGAAATGAAAACAGAAAATATAAATTATCTAATTTAAAATATAAACAAAACTAATATATATATCTTCTGTAGTTTAAATGCATTCAAATGTTATTGAAATTAAATCGCCAGATTAACATGAACTCTGGTCTTATTTGAGGGTATTAATAAATACTCACATGATCCAGATTCCAGGCAGTGTGAACACAGGCAAACTGATGGGAACCAGAAACCACAGAGACGTTCTCCCTCCTCCTGAAGAGTTTCTCTGAATCATTGCATCAAATGAAACTCCACTCATCTTCATTCAGTGTAAAACCTCCCAGATCAACACAGTGTTTTTCTGTCTGAGTCTGGTGTTGTTTCTGCAGATACTGTGAGAGAGGAACACATGAGGCCTGATCTGATGCTCCTCCTCTGAACTCATGTCCAGCAGCAGATCATCATCATCACACTGAGCTCAGAGGAGAAACACCAGCAGCGAGCGTCCATCAGTCCAGCAGAGGGCAGCATTTGCCATTCAAATAACGCCATATGGCTTCAGTAACAATTCAGTGTGTGTGTATTTGTAGGAAATTAATATTTCTTACTTTTATTAATTAATGATGCATTAAATTGATCAAAAGTGACAGAAAAGACATATATAACGTCATAAAAGATTTCTGTTTTAAATAAATGCTGTTCTTTTGAACTTTCTATTCATCTGTGAATCCTGAAAAATAAAATGTATCACAGTTTACACAAAAATATTGTGCAGCACAACGTTTTCAACATTGATAATAATCAGAAATGTTTCTCGAGCAGCAAATCAGTATATTAGAATGATTTCTGAAGATCATGTGACACTGAAGACTGGAGTAATGATGCTGAAAATCACAGAAATAAATTACAGTTTAACATATAATCATATAGAAAACAGCTGTTTTACACTGTAAAAATATTTCATAATTTTTACAGTTTTTTTTATCAAATAAATGCAGCCTTGTTGAGCAGAAGGGACTTCTTTCAATAACATTAAAAAATCTTCCTGACCCCAAACTCTTACTTAAGAGATTCTGATCAAAAGAGCTTGGTGAGAAATGACAGGACTAAAAATATGTTTAGTAGGTGTTTATTATTAACAAACCAATGCCTCAGAACATTCCCCGTCTAAACAGAAGATCAGGGCTTTGCAAACAATCTCATATCTTAAAATGAAAAAAAAAAAAAAAACATTTGGTTAATTGGTCATATAAAAAAAAGTGAGAGAAATACATTCAAATGATGTTTGGCATTTCTAATGTTTGAGAGAATTCAGAGGAACAGATAAACTAGCATCCATCGAACAGAATGAATGAATGAAGATAATGAATCTCTGAGACATCACCTGTAAACACATTCATTCACCTGAGCAGGTGTTCCAGCATTACTGCCTCTAGAGAAGCACACACGCTGATAAACCTGCTGACAATCAACCAGATAAACTCCAATGCTGCATGCTGACTAACCAGAAAGACGACTTTACACCGTCTGACAGGCCACGGCAACCACAAACACAATAGGAACTCTATTCTCCAGTAAAACTAGTTTAGAGTTACACACAGATCTTCGTGACACACTGAAGCGCTATATATTCACAGTAAGCCTAGGACTCAGAAGTGCAGAAACACGTCACATGCAGCATCTGTCTTACAGTAATACATACTGAAAAAACCTGCAAATGCTCATTTTTACTGACACTTTTAAACATTTAACTCTATAAACGACAAACCCTTTTAAATTCTTTCTTACATGTCTGCATTTACAATTTTCGTGCAATTTAAATTTGGACATTTCATGGCAAATGCGGTTGTGTGTGAATATACTGTAATATTCAGCAGCTTCAGCTCAAATTTTTGGGATTTATTGTTGTTGTTGCTTTGAAGGGTTTTCATCACTCGTGTTTGTAGCAACTTAACATTACACGATCAGTGGTTTCATCGTTAAAGTCATCAGAGGAGATGTTTCACTGTGATAAAATCAATGCTTTAACACACAAGTCCTGTAAACATTAACACGATTAACTCATTCACTTATGAAAAAGGACTTCTGTTAGCGGGCGAATCTCACAGAACATTTGATCAAAGTCACATTTCATCCAAAAAGCGTTTGAAAAACATATAAAATCACATTTTGCATGAATAAAATAAAGCTTATTTTAACAACTTTTTTTTTTTTTGTTGCATTGTGACATTAGTCTCATAGCAATTAATTAAGTTATGCACACCTTATAAAATACTGTCATTCGATCATTTTTAAAAATTAAACAACTTGCATGCTATACAAGATATATTGTTCTGTAAGTGCATTACAACTTAAATAATATATAACTGTGTTATTATTACATTACAATAATTAGAAATGTGGAGGTCTCATGTTCTTAATTGTCATTAAAAAAGTCACAATGCAAAAAAAAAAAGCCACATTAAAAAAAAAAAAATATATATATATATATATATCTTATTTCATTCTTTAAACATTTTATTAGTTCTTCTTTAAACTCTAATCACTAAAAACAACATTTAACCCTTAAAGGGATAGTTCTATATTTTCCTAATGCTAAATATAATTTCTTCTCTTCAAAATATATGATATGATATGATATGAGCTGCTGTTGACTGGTTTTGTGACATTCACTCAGTGCTCTTCATGAACGTTTAATCTCGGAGTATGTAAACCAGTGTTTTCAATTCTCTTTATGGATGGTTTTGCATTATTTTAAAGGAACAGGACGGATGTGGACGGCAGCGATGAGTTGCTCTCACTCTCGTTTCACTCTCTTCTCGTCTCCAGAGCGTTTGAAGTAGGACTGATAGAAGAAGACGGAGAAGAGCAGCAGGTAACTGAGGTACATGACAAAGGCGTAGATGATGTTGTGCATGGTGGAGACGCAGTGGACTTCGTGTCTCCAGAGATAGAGGAGCCCCAGAACGCTCAGCCCCACGAGCATCTGCGTGATCTGCATGAGCGTGATCAGCATGGCGATGGGTCGCGGCACGCGAGCGCCGGACGCTCTAACCGTGTAGTAGCTGTACATGAATGCATGGACGGTGTAGTTCATGGCCATGAACCAGCCGCCGCCGGCCACACGGTCTTTATACGTGTACCAGCTGTACAGCAGGACAGTGATGTGATGATACCAGTGCAGGAAGATCAGACGCTGCTTACGCAGGACGATGAACACCGTGTCCCCTGAACAACATCACAAACATCTGTGACATGCATTTCACAAAAAATCATTTCAACTGGCCTTCACAGACACTAATGCACGTATAATGGAAGTTTAAAGTTATTATGCATGTCTAAATTAATCAAATCATTTGCTAAGCATATCTGTGCAAAGTTATTTTACATGCACGCGTTTGACAGATGCTTAGAGCACATTGCATTCAAGGTGTACATTACATCAGTCATTGCTTTCACGCAGAATTGATCTTTTATGCAATCTTTTAACTCCCATCATAAGAATGCAAAGTCAGTAACATGATATGCACGAGGATACTAGAAAGAGTTGAGATGGAACTATAAGTCACATTTCACCCCAAAATCATTATTAATTTTTGCATTAATAAAATGAAGCCTATTTTAAGAACATTAAGATTTTTTTGCATTGTGACATTTTCATAATTATTACCTTGTATTATAGTGCAAAAAATACTGTAATTCTTTTTATATAACATTAACAAGTTAAAGGCTGTGCACTGAAAATAAAAATAGGTTTTGAAGTTGCATGCTAAAAACAAAGATGATTAATTACAAGAAAATGCTTTTCAGTTTTTTGGCATCAAAATTTCATGTTTAATTCAACATGTTATTTGCAATTTCTTTGTAATTACTTGTGGATTTCAACACCACATTTTATTTCAGTGTACAACTGCTTCACAAATTAAATAATATAATAAATGCAACAATGCAAATAAATAAATGGCATAATTTTGCTGATGCTAAATATAATTTCTTGTATTTTCAGGTGAAACATTCATGAAGATGTTTACACAAGCAAACAAGTAACCAAAACACATAGCACAAGTTCATCTGGTTAGACGAGTATTCTTACCACTGCAAGTCAAAATGCACACTTTACATCTCAAACAACACATTTGTATACTGAAAAAGTGAAAGTTAACTTAACCTAAAATTGAGGAAACCCATTGCCTTAAAATTATTAAGTACATAATTTAAAAAATTTTTAAAAAAAAGTTAAGTGAACTTGACAATTCAATTGACTTATTTTTTAAATGATCATTTACTTAAAAATTAAGGCAATGGGTTTCCTCAATTTTTATTAAGTTAAGTCAACTTATCACTTTTTACAACAAACTGTAAATGCAATATCTGTTTGTTCTTGGAAAGTCGTGATTATTTATGAGCGTGTCACAAAATGTTTTGAACCTGGAATATTAATTTTAGGTGTTAAATGTTGGGGGTTAGAGTTTAAAGTTTAAATAAACTAAAGGTCTGAATGACTTTCTTTACAGGCATTAAAAAAAAATGCCAGACTTCCCAAAGACCTTTGCATAATATGCATGACTTTGCATTATGAGAAATTATTTTTCAAAGATTAATAAAGTATGTTTTACAAGAAAATACTATTTCAGTCTTTCAACATTAAAATTTAATGTTTAATTCAATGTGTCACTTGCTATTTTTTTTGTAACTATATGTGACCCTGAAGCACAAAACCAGTCATAAGGGTCAGTTTTGTGAAATTGGATAATCTGAAAGCTGAATAAATAATCTCTCCATTGATGTATGGTTTGTTGGACAATATTTGTCTGAGATGCAACTATTTGAAAATCTGGAATCTGAGGGAGCAAAAAAATCAAAATATTGAGAAAATCTCCTTTAAAGTTGTTCAAATGAAGTTCTTAGCAATGCATATTACTAATCAAAAATGAAGTTTTGATATATTTACGGTAGGAAATGTACAAAATATCTTCATGGAACATGATCTTTACTTAATATCCTAATGATTTTTGACATAAAAGAAATCACAGGGTCACATATGTGAAATTTACTAGCAGTTTCTGAGTGAATATAGGTTCAAAGTAATTCCTGCTCCATTTCCAGTTTTTTCCACTGAAGAACAAAGGAATAATGGATGAATTATGAGCTATATTTAGTCACTTTTATCCAAAGCAATCAGAGTCAGCAGTTAGTGTGAAAGTCTTACCGAGTTCAGGCGCTTTACTCAGAGTGAAGGCAAACGCCCAGAACTTGCTGATGGGGGCGCTGTAGAACTCAGAGTCACACACAGACTCCCGGAGCCCATGTGACCGCACCATATTGAACATGTACCAGCTCGTCCGCGTCGCTCCCATTATACTGACACACACACACACACACAACAGCAATGAGGAAACAGCAGCTGCACGGACAAAACACACCATATCTGTTCCATTCCTCAACGACTATCAGAGGACAGAGGAGAGATACCGTCAAACTGAGAACAGATCTGACCCCAGAGAGCTGAACAAACTCAGACTTCATCAAAACAGAGTAAAACTCAACGCCACAATACTAGGCTTAGCTCTGGTCCTCTGGAGGACCGTTCAGAAAATAAAAAAGGTAAATGCAAATCACAATGACTTTTTTTGTCACATTTCCGAGAAAAATGAGACAGAAATGTGATATATAACCACAGAATTACAAGATATGAACAGAATTCAGAGTATTTTTCTCACAGTTCTGAGCTTACAGCTCATAATTCTAACATTTTTCTCATAATTCTGAGTTTACATCTCACACTTATTTTTTTCTCATAATTCTGAGTTTACATCTCAAAATTCTAATTTTCTTAGAATTCTGATTTTAAAAGTCACAATTCAGACTTTTCTAAGAACTGCGAGATAAAACTCAAAATTCAGAGAAAAAAAGTCAGAATTGCAAAGTGTAAACTCAAATTCATACCGCACAATTATTCCCATCACAGAATATGACATTTTAAAAAGTAATTGCAACTTTTTATCTCACAGTTTGTACTTTTTTTCCTCAGAATTGCAATTCTGAATTTATATCTCACAGTTCTTGTATGTTTTAATCAGACGGCCGGCGTCTCACCTGAATATGGCCAGACATAATGACCAGAGCACAAGAGGCTTCCGCAGGTCCAACTTCTGCCGGTCCTTCATAAAGATGCGTCCGAGAAATATAAACACCGCATACACACCCGACAGAACAAACGCTGTTCCCCTGAAACACATTACAATCCACTTCAAGACCTGCTACATACAGATATGACATATACAGGTGCATCTCAATAAATTAGAATGTCGTGAAAAAGTTCATTTTTTCTTGTACATTATTTCAAAAAGTGAAACTTTCATGTATTTTAGATTCATTGCATGTAAAGCAAAACATTTCAAACAACATTTTGTTTTAATTTTGATGATTAGAGCTTACAGCTCATGAAAGTCAAAAATCAGTATCTCAAAATATTAGAATATTTACATTTGAGTTTGAATAAATGACCATCCCTACAGTATAAACTCTGGGTATCTCTTGTTCTTTGAAACCACAATAATGGAGAAGACTGCTGACTTGGCAATGATCCAGAAGAAGAACACTGACGCCCTCCACAAAGAGAGTAAGTCACAGAGGGTCATTACTGAAAGGTGTGGCTGTTTACAGAGTGCTGTATCAAAGCATATTAAATGCAAAGTTGACTGGAAGGAAGAATTTGGGTAGGAAAAGGTGCACAAGCAACAGGGATGACCGCAAGCTTGAGAATACAGTCAAAGCTGATTCAAACACTTGTGAGAGCTTCACAAGGAGTGAACTGTAGCTGGAGTCAGTGCATCAAGAGTCACCACGCTCAGACGTCTTCAGGAAAAGGGCTACCAAGCCACTTCTGAACCAGAGACAACGTCAGAAGCATCTTACCTGGGCTGTGGAGAAAAAGAACTGGACTGTTGCTCAGTGGTCCAAAGTCCTCTTTTCAGATGAAAGTAAATTTTGCATTTCATTTGGAAATCAAGGTCCCAGAGTCTGAAGGAAGAGTGGAGAGGCACAGAATCCATGTTGCTTGAAGTTCAGTGTGAAGTTTCCACAGTCTGTGATGATTTGGGCTGCCATGTCATCTGCTGGTGTTGGTCCACTGTGTTTTATGAAGTCCACAGTCAACACAGCCATCTACCAGGAGATTTTAGAGCACTTCATGCTTCCTTCTGTTGACAAGCTTTATGGAGATACAGATTTTTTTTTCCAGCAGGACTTGGCACCTGCCAACTCTGCCAAAGGTACCAAAAGTTGGTTCAATGACCATAGTGTTACTGTGCTTGACTGGCCAGCAAACACACCTGACCTGAACCCCAGAGAGAATCTATGGAGTATTGTGAAGAGGAAGATCAGAGACACCAGACCCAACAATGCAGATGAAACCTGGGCTTCAGTACCACCTCAGCAGTGCCACAAACTGATCGCCTCCACGCCACGCCGAACTGAGGCAGTAACTAAAGCAAAAGGAGCCCCTACCAAGTATTGAGTACATATACAGTAAATGAACATACTTTCCAGAAGACCAACAATTCACTAAAAAGGTTTTTTTTTATTGGTCTTATGAAGTATTCTAATTTGTTGAGAGTGAATTGCTGGGTTTTTGTTAAATGTGAGCCAAAATCATCACAATTAAAAGAACCAAAGACTTAAACTACTTCAGTCTGTGTGCATTCAATTTATTTAATACACGAGTTTCACAATTTGAGTTGAATTACTGAAATAAATGAACTTTTCCACGACATTCTAATTTATTGAGATGCACCTGTATGTGTGGATATTAAAGAATAAAAGTGACAGCAAGGCTAGGTTTATTTATATTGCACATACATATATATATATTATATATTTCAAGCTTATATAGGCTCTCATTCAAGAGAGCTCATCGGTTTTATAACATCTCTGTCCTGATCTGAACCTGAAAATGAAAGGTGTTTAGGACACTGGCAGATGTTGATGTCACAATCAGCTGAAAGGTCAAAGGTGAGCGAATCTCTGCAGTCCTCCAAGTGAACCGGGCTTATCACGGACATCAATCAATCAATCGCAGCACAGCCATAAATCTCCTGTAAAACTGACTGAACACTTCACATAGTTCACATTAATGCACAGAATCATCCGTTCTTGTTTGTTAATATGATTGTGATATTTAAGATGAAAGGTCAAAGGTGATTCTCTCAGACTTTACAGCGTATTTTAATGAGCAGGGAGTGTTTAAACATACTACCTACTGCCTTTATGAAAGATTAAAGCAGGCTACGTGACATATATAGCACATTCTAAGCGTCTTTGGACTGTCTGTTACTGTTTTTATTATATAATAAGTATTATAATGTATTATGCATATCAGACTTTACGTGTATATGTAGCAGCCCAGTCTGTTCGATTTTATTCTGCTTTTGTGCATGCATGATGATATTCTTATATTATATTAATAATATTCATGATAATGTTCTTCATTTATGGGCGTAGGTCAGCAGACGCACATCAGAGTAACAGAATGAATAGAAATGAATCAGTGATTCGCTTCTGATAATTCGACTCACCAGTTCTGCTCGAACCACTCCAGCGCGGCGCGATCATTAAACCGACGCTCGAAGTCAAACGCGTGAAGCGACTCGTTCATCTTCATCATACTGTACGTCTTCAGATCTTCAGCAGGTGATCGCGAGCCTCAAGTGATGAAGGTATTTCCGAGAGGAAGCGCTCATGCTGAACTTCCTAATTATATGCGGAAGGGGGCGGAGTCACAGCTGCAGTCTCATCCAATCAGCATCAAAACACGCGAAGACGGTCTCTCTCTATGGCTCTGGATTTTTCATAAGACGAGCACTAAAAGTGTGCCAGGTTTCATATTTATGAGCCAAAAATTTGCACACATTTTGCACACACACACAAATAAAATAAAATAAAATATATATATACTATATACTATATAAAATATGGGATCAGTAAGATTTGTATTGTTTTTTAAGGGAGTTTCTTCTGCTCATCAAGGCGGTATCTATTTGATCAAGAATACAGAAAAAACTGTTATTTTGTGAAATATTATTGCAATTTAAAATAACAGTTTTCTATGTGAATATGTGTTAAACTGTAATGTATTTCTGTGATGCGCAGCTGTATTTTCTGCATCATTACTGCAGTCTTCAGTGTCACATGATCTTCAGAAATCATAATAATATGCTGATTTATAATCAATGTTGGAAACCGTTGTGATATTTTTTTTTTTAGGATTCTCTGATTAATAAAAAGTCTAAAAGAACAGCATTTATTTAAAAAGAATTTTTGTGTTGCAATATACAAAGCTATTCAAAAGTTTGGGGTCAGTAAGTTTTTTTCTTTCTTTCTTTGTTTTTTTTGTTTTTTTAAAGAAATTAATACTTTTATTCAGGAGGGATGTGTTAAATGAATAAAAAGTCATAGTAAAGACTTCTATTGTTAGAAAAGATTTCTATTTTGAACAAATGCTGCTCTTTTTTAACTTTGTATTCATCAAAGAATCAAAAAAGTATCACAATATGAAGCATATTAGAAGCATATAAATCAGTATATTATTATGATTTCTGAAGATCATGTGACGCTGAAGACTGGAGTAATGATGCTGAAAATACAGCGCTGCATCACAGAAATAAATTATAGTTTAAAGTATATTAAAATAGGAAACCAATATTAGAAATTGCAATAATATTTCACAATATTACTGTTTTTTCTGTATTTTTGATCAAATAAATACAGCCTTGATGAGCAGAAGAGACTCCCTTAAAAACATTAAAAATCTTACTGATCCCAAACTTTTTAAGGGCAGTGTATATATATATATATATATATATATATATATATATATATATATATATATATATAATTAGTTAGGTAATCTAGGTAACTCATTAGGTTTTAAACTTACCATTAAACGTACTATATTGATATAAAAAGCAAAGAGAAAAAAAATATATTCCATTTTTTATATCAACATCATTAAATGCATTAAACCATAAATCAACAGTGTTTAGTAACTTGCAAAATTATTTGTTTCATACACAGTCTGATTGGTTGAGAGGTGTTTTTTCACCCACATTCAGAAGTTTGGTTTGCACATCTATTTACATGACAGTTCTATATTGTGAATATAATCAAAGCTAGATGGCATGACACTCAGTAGAGAAAAAAATAAGAATTAGGGAGACTCAATAAATTATGAATGATTTACTGGCATAGTGTGAATAATATGTAATCATGTAATCATAAACAGTAACTGTCATCTGATTATGAGCATTATAAAATGTACTCTAATTACAAGTATACTTGATTTTTGTAATCTGATTATATAATCACACTGACGCGATAAACACAGTCTGAAGCTGACCGAGGGATTTTAGGTTATTGGGACCAGTGTTGGGTGTAACTAGTTACTAAGTAATTAGTTACTGTAATTTAATTACAGTTACCTCTTATATAACTGAACTTAATACTGTGTATCGACTGTAGAACATTTATAGTGGATTTAACATTAAAATTTAAAGTCTAACCTTAAAATGCATGCTTTTTATGCGCCCTTCTGACTTTAAACACTTTGGTGAGTTGATAAGAATATTGATAACACTTTAGTGTCTAATTATCACTATTAACTAGTTGGTTATTAACATGAATATTACTGGGATGTTGGCTGTTTATTATTACTTAAAAAGCACATGCTAATGTCTTATTCTGCAGGACCTTATTCTAAATCCTTAATCCTGCCCAATTCTTAAACTTAACTACTTTACTAAGTATTAATAAGCAGTAATTAGGAGTATATTGAGGCATATTGAGAACTGGACTCTAATCTGAAGTGTGAGCAGAATAATTATACTCGAAATAATTAAAAGAAGTGTTTCGTGTCATTAACTTGTGGAGGCTGATATAGGATTTAGAAAGTATTTAGTAATTAAATCATTTTTGGAGAGAGTAATTTTTACAGTAATCTAATTACACTGTTAAATATTTAATTAGTAACTAGTAATTAATTCCTTTTTTTAGAGTAACTTACACAACACTGATTGGGACACGCATTCAAGTCGAAAAATAATACGAAAATAATGTATTAGTAGTATTGTACATTTAAAATAGAATATGCAGGCTGATTCCCTTTACAAAACTGATTAAAACATAAAAAAACAATGAATAAATAAATAAATGCATATACATTTATAATTTGTGGTCTGCTACGTAAATAACGAAGTTTATGTCTCACAATTGCATTTTTCCTGGAATTGCTGAGAAAAGTCTGAATTGTGAGGAATAAATTCAGAATTGAGTCGCTTACGGACTTTTATTTTGGAAAATCGCACTGTTCCGTTTATAAACGCGCCGTTGCTGCGTGCTGCTTCACTGCTGTAGTTTATGTTTTATCACAATTATGCGGAAAGCTGCACAAACTCACTCACTGCAAGTATGTCATGATGTATTTTTCCAACTATTATTAAACTAAATCCATCATGCATTATTACTCTTATCAGCTGCGCGCGAATGACTTTGACAGCAACCAGCTTTAAAGGGCTCGCAGCTGTATGTCGCGTGCTTGCTGTGTTATAGATCATAATTCACTAATGTCAGCGCATTAAAACACAAGATCCTCAGTTGCTGTGTTTGCAGTGGTCTGTTGTTCCTGTTATCAGTGTGTGGCACATGTGTGTCTCGTGGGCGTTGTTGTATGAGATGCTGATATAAGGTCATTCAGCAGAAACTCCTTCAGACTGTATTAAAGCACATTAACATTGTCTTTCAGTGCTTTTAGATGCCTGCAAACATGAAAGTGCTACTTCTGAAAGAGCCACGAGAGAGTGAGGATGAAGCAGACCCTTACACGCAGGTAATACCTCATGATGTGTTATAATATTCAGAATAATCCCAGTGTTTTGAGAGTGATGTCGGGTGTTTATTTCAGGAATTGGCCTCTTGTGGACACACAGCTGCTTTGATTCCGGTTCTGTCCTTCAAGTTTGTGTCTCTGGATGAGCTTTCTGAGCGGGTGAGTTTGGAAACTGCTTCTGGAGCCGCTTGTTCAAAACTAATCCGATCGGATTTTGGTCACATCTTGAAAATGGTTTGTTCAGAGGATTCTGAATTCGGATTCGATCACAAAATTCAGTTTTGGTTTCGATCTGGATTAAATCCTCAGTTTGTGTTGTTCAGAACGTTTTAGTACGATTGGGATACTTTTGATCCAGAAAAACTGGATTATTCTGATTATTCAGCAGAAGAGTGGATTTCTGGAACAAAAATGTAATAAAATTTTAAAACCGGTCCGAAAAATACAACATTTGTACCTTAATGCTGTCAAACGATTAATCACATTCAAAATAAGTTTTTATTTAAGTAATTATATATATGTATGTGTGTGTGTACTGTGTATATTTATTAAGTATATATAAATACAAACACATGCATGTATATATTTAAGAAAAATATGTTGTTTATATATTAAATAAATTTATATATAATATAAAATGTAAGAATATAAATATATATACATGTAAATATTTTCAAAATATATACTGTATGTGTGTGTATTTATATATATACATAATAAATATACACAGTACACACACATATATATTATGTAAACAACTTTTATTTTGGATGCGATTAATTGTTTAACAGCACTAATGTATATATAATATAAATTATATGAATATAAATATTTAAATATTTTAGAATATATACTGTATGTGTGTGTATTTATATATATATATGTAATAAATGTACACAGTACACACACATTATGTAAACAACAACTTTTATTTCGGATACGATTAATCGCATTTGACAGCACTAATTTATATATAATATAAATTATATGAATATAAATATATACATGTAAATATTTTAAAATATATACTGTATGTGTGTGTATTTATATATATATATATATATAATAAATATACACAGTACACACATTTATTATGTAAACAACTTTTATTTTGGATGTGATTAATCACGATTAATCGTTTGACAGCACTAATGTATATATAATATAATTATATGAATATAAATATATACATGTAAATATTTTAAAATATATACTGTATGTGTGTGTATTTATATATGTACATAATAAATATACACAGTACACACACATTTATTATGTAAACAACAACTTTTATTTTGGATGCGGTTAATCGTTTGACAGCACTATTTGTAACATATAATGTAAAGTATCCCCAAATTCCCAAACAGCTGTCAATATCAAACAAAAATATTATATATATAATTTAAAGTTTTTTTTTTTTTTTAAATCGCTGATTGTAAACTACATTGGCACAGATTTGGAAATCTGTGAAAGTGTGTATCTGGATCAGGGAGATCCGATCCAATCCAAACAAAAGTAAGATGGGTTTCCTGCCCCTGGATAACAAAACATGGGATCTCCAAACCCTGATCATTCTGATCCAGACTGAACTGTTTGAACAACGGCCCCTGAAGCTGAATAATGTTGTTGTGGTTTATGAGACATGAACTGTTTGTGCTTGTGCTCTGGAAACACCAGCTCTTTGAGCCCGAGCGGTTTGGAGGTCTGATCTTCACCAGCCCCAGAGCCGTGGAGGCCGTCAGGACCTGTTTAGACTCTCACAAACAGAGACGCAGTGAGTCTGCATCATCATGTGCTTTATCAGCATGCCGGAAGCCTTTGGAGATGTTTTTGCTTCATACTGGATGATTATAAAATTACATTTTAACAAAAGAGCAACTCTTCCATATAGGATTTACAACCTACAGCGTTAGTGCTGTCAAACGATTAATCACATATATTTGTTTACATAATATATATATATATATATATATATATGTGTGTGTGTGTGTGTGTATTTATTATGTATATATAAATACACACATATACAGCATATATTTTGAAAATATTTACATGTATATATTTATATTCATATATTTTATATCATATATAAATATATTTAATATATAAACGTTACATATTTTTCTTAAATATATACATGCATGTGTTTGTATTTATATATACATAATAAATATACACAGTACACACAGATATATTATGTAAACAAAACTTTTATTTTGGATGCGATTAATTGTTTGACAGCACTTGTTTGTATTAATATTTTGAATCAGTTTTTATTTTTCTATTTTAATTTTAGTTAATGTTTTAATAGTATTGCTCTGTATTTTTGTCATTTTTAGCAGTTTTTAAAAAAAATGTGTATAGTTTTTATTAATTTTTATTGTTTTTATTTCAAATTAAGCCAAATTAAAATGAGAAATGATGGCAGCTAGCTGAAATAAATTTAAAAAAAAATTTAATTAATAAAATAAAAATGATTATTTATTTACAGTTAACATTTATTTTATTTCAAGTAACAAAAATGTTTTTTTAATGGTTTTAATTATAGTTTAAGCTACAATATAAGTTATAAAATGAATTAGTTGTAATGTGTAAGTGTGTGGAAGGATGATATGAAAATAATAAACTCATAAATGAGGGGCAGTGTATTATATTAATTCAGTTTTATTAAAGCAGTGTTTCTGGTATCTTACATGGTGCAAGCAACCGCAAGATCATGGGTTTGATTTCCAGGGAATGCATGAATTTAGACAAAGTTTAGCTTGAATGCAAAGATAAAAGCATCAGTCAAACACATGCGTGTAAATATTACTGTCTGTGTGTGGAGTTTAGTAAGTGATCTCAGCCACTAGAGGCCACAGTTTCACCACTTTTTATCAGTGAAAGACTAAAATGATAAAAACACTTGAAGAAAATGCCTGATTTCGGACCATTACGGTTTTATTTTGTGTTGTGACAGTTCAGCATGGTATTTGCAGTATTTCAGTTCATTATGTTGTGTTTATTCTACAGAATGGGACGCAGTGAAAGACAAATGGAATGAAAAGTCAGTTTATGTGGTTGGAAGAGCGACAGCATCTTTAGGTCTGAAATCATTTCACACACAAACACACTTCTGATGGAGTTATTATCTATCAGGAGATTATGAGAGAGTCTGTGCTTTGACGAACACAACGGCAGCACATCAGAAGGTTTCTCACACACCGCTGGCGTTCACACCAGTGTTTTAAGTGCCCTGCTGTTAATGAAGGAAGTGTGTGTTTGTGGATCACCTGCTTTTGTTTCTGTCACCTGAGTAAATCTGCTCACAGCTGCATGATGCACTGAACACACCTGTGCATCCTCACAACCAGATGATGATCACCTTCCTCGTCTGCTCTTTGTGCTTCTCTGCTTCTCTTTTCTCTGTATTTATATGTTTCAAATCTACTCTTTTTTTTAGTACATGCCAATTTCATATTTTGCCCCAAAACCAGAATAAATTATATATGTAAGTACTAAAAAAAATATAGCTGAGAATGAATATTTTTAATTTTCTTTCTTTTTTTGCATTATTGCAATAATGGTTGTTGACCTAAACATAGGCTTAATTGTCATTTTGCAAAGCATAATTTTTTTTTTTTTATTCTTTTGTGCTGAAATATGACCTGGACATTTCAGAGTCACACTTATAAGTGCAAAATCAACATCTTCCAGAAATGAAGCTTGTATAATTTTAATAAAACTTAAATTGCTATTTTCTGCTGAATTGTTCAGTTGTAGATTTGGGTCTGAATCCTCTGGGTGAAGATACTGGAACCGCAGACGCTCTCGCTCTGCTCATCCTGCAGAGTATGACCCTGTCTAATATTACTCTCTCTGATGACGTCAAAATATTTCATATTTTCATAACCTGAGTCCTTGTTAATGTTGTGTTTTGTTAAACGCAGGAGAAAATCAAGAGATTCTGCCGCTTTTCTTTCCCTGCGGCTCCATCAAACGTGAAGTTCTGCCCACCGCGCTCAGAAAGAACCGTGAGAACATTTACAAACTGTTTCAGAGGATTTACATATTATAGATGTGACCGTACAAAATGCAACATTTGTCATAAAAACTCATTTATTAATGTTTTAATGCAGTGAATGCAGTTTTAATGCATTGTTGTATTTTTAGGGTTTCATTTCACCCCAAAAGAAAAAGAAAAAAATGATATTAAAATATTTTATCAAAAATATATATTATTTTATATTATAATATACTATATGACAACCCTGCACCACAAAACCAGTCATAAGGGTCAGTTATATGAAATTAAGATTTATGCATCATCTGAAAGCTGAATAAATAATCTCTCCATTGATGTATGGTTTGTTGGACAATATTTGTCTGAGATGCAACTATTTGTAAATCTGGAATCTGAGGGAGCAAAAAAATCTAAATATTGAGAAAATCACCTTTAAAGTTGTTCAAATGAAGTTCTTAGCAATGCATATTACTAATCAAAAATGAAGTTTTGATATATTTACGGTAGGACATTTACAAAATATCTTCATGGAACATGATCTTTACTTAATATCCTAATGATTTTTTGCATAAAAGAAAAATGTATAATTTTGACCCATATTGGGTCGTATTGTTGGCTATTGTTACAAATATAGCTGTGCTGCTTATGACTGCTGCTGTGCTCCAGGCTCACATATTATTTAAACTATATAGAATTGAAATATTATATTGAAACTCCAGAATGAAGCTTTCTTTTTGTTATGATTATGAGTAGAATATGACCCTGATATGCACATTTGACGGGTTTTGTTGCCCAAAACTAATCCTAGAAATGATTTTCTTTTTGCGTTTGAGTCAGTATTTCTTTATAGTTGTTGTTTCTCTGTCAGATATTCCTCTGGAGACTCTGATCATCTACCAGACATCAGAACATCCTGATCTACAGAAGAACATCACTGACTATTTCACTCAGCAGGTGTGTGTCAGAGACCGAACGTCTGTGTGTTCATGATAGCGCTGTCACTCACCTGTGTGTGTGTGTGTGTGTGTGTGTGTGTGTGTGTGTGTGTGTGTGTGTGTGTGTGTGTGTGTGTGTGTGTTCAGGGTGTCCCGGCGAGTGTGGCATTCTTCAGTCCGTCCGGAGTGTCGTTCTGTTTGGATTTGGTGAAGAGACTCTCAGGATCTCAGCTGGAGCAGATAAAGGTACGACACACAGCATCAGAGAATATCTGACCCTGCAGCACAGCAGCAGTCATAAGCAGCACAGCTATATCTGTAGCAATAGTCAAAAATATTGTATAGGTCAAAATTATCCATTTTTATTTTATGCCAAAAATCATTAGGATATTAAGTAAAGATCACGTTCCATGAAGATATTTTGTGCATGTCCTACCGTAAATATATCAAAACTTCATTTTTGATTAGTAATATGCATTGCTAAGAACTTCATTTGAACAATTTTAAAGGTGATTTTCTCAATATTTAGATTTTTTTGCTCCCTCAGATTCCAGATTTACAAATAGTTGTATCTCAGACAAATATTGTCCAACAAACCATACATCAATGGAAAGATTATTTATTCAGATTTTTCACAAAATTTCACAAAAAAGACTGGTTTTGTGGTGCAGGGTCACATATTATATGTAATAAATACTCCTTGTGTTCTTCAGTTTGCGTCGATTGGCCCGACCACAGCAGACGCGCTGCAGACGCACGGACTGACGGTCAGCTGCTGCGCTGAGAGACCCACAGCCAAACACCTCGCCGCCGCCATCACACGCGCCCTACACACCTGACCCCTGACCTCTGACCCCTGACCGCCAGAGTCCTGCTTTTCAGATCAGATCACAGCTTCTTTTGCAGTTGATGTTAGACATGTATTATGAACTTTTAAAGAAGTGATTGCATTGATATCTCTCTTATCTGTATTTGTTTTGTGGCTGTATATTTTTATGCAGGCTGCACCTGAAGCAGCTTCTTTTATTTTGTGACTTACACTTTAGTCTGTGTCTGCGTTTCATGTTGAATAACTTTCAGTCTGAGATTATTAATGTCAAATGGTGGCTTGAACATCTTTTGTGCTGTTAGAACTGAAGGATTGGCATTATTTGCATTATTTGGATGGAAGATGAAATATAAAATGGAAAAAAAAAAGTGTATATTCTCCTCATTTAATATTGATGGGCATAACTTTAAATTACATTAGGTTTTTAATTACATTTAAAATGATTAATTATATTCAATTGTATATTCTCCTCAATGTTAACAGGCAGAAATTTTAATACATTTAAACTATTATATTTTTAATTTAATTTAACCATTTAAATTTAATGTCAGTAATATAAGTTTAAATGTATTACATTTTAATTTTACGTAATGATTATTTTTAAATGTATATTATAATTATATTAATATAGAATTATTTATGAATAAAGGTTAAAGAAAAATAAATATTCTATTCCATGTTGATGACCAGAAATTTAAATCATCTTAAAATATTACGTTTTTTTCAATATGATATAGGCCTATTAAAGTGTATATTTACTCAATGTGGATGACCTCTCTCAACTTTACTGATGACTTAATGTATGATGACAGCAGCAGAATGAATTTGGAAGGGTACAAAACCATCTTGCCTACCGATATTCAAGAAAATGCCACCAGATTCATTGGGAAGTGCTTCATATTGCATCCGGACAATGACCCAAAACACCTGCCAGTTCAGTCAAGGAGTTTATCAGGGCAGAGACATGGAGAGTCTTAGATTGCCCGAGTCAACCTCCAGATTTAAATCCGATCGAACATGAATTTCAGCAGCTGAAGAGGAGAGTAAAGCCAGAAACTCCCCGAAACAAGCAACAATTGGAATCAGCTGCATTAAAGGCTGGGAAAGTATTGGGATGAAACTCTAAAAGTGCTTCTGAGCTGGTAAAACATCTGTGTGTTGAATGACTTATGAGCTAATGACTAGATGTTTTGAGGGGTAAGACTATTGCACAGAGAACTATATATTTTCAGCAACAGTAACTGATGATGAAACAGACAAATGTACCTGATCAGTTGCATGAATGTACCAAAGCAATCGCAACATGCTCAAAAGAATGAGAAACTTGACTCGATGATGTGGAGGTTGAACCAGTAGTTTTGAGAATTTAATTTCTGATCTGAGAATTGCACCAAAGCCACGGAGAGAAACTGTGAGCTGACTTTGGCCCGTTTATCTCCATCGAAGCATCTGATTGGTGTGTGATGAATGTGTTAAATGTGAAAATGGCGTTATGGTTTGGAAATTTTAGTTCAAAAGCCTGGTTATAGTGTTTTAGCAATCGAGAAAAACTGCAGGAATCAAATATGTAAAATTTTGAATGAGTTCATTTTTATAAATTCAACTATTTTAACTAGTACTCTTGTAGACTATATGTGACTCTGGACGACAAAACCAGTCTTAAGTGTCAATTTTTCGAAATTGAGATGTATACATCATCTGAAAGCTGAATAAATAATCTTTCCATCGATGTATGGTTTGTTGGACAATATTTGTCTGAGATACAACTATTTGAAAATCTGGAATCTGAGGGAGCAAAAAAATCGAAATATTGAGAAAATCACCTTTAAAGTTGTCCAAATGAAGTTCTTAGCAATGCATATTACTAATCAAAAATGAAGTTTTGAGATATTTAAGGTAGGAAATGTACAAAATATCTTCATGGAACATAATCTTTACTTAATATCCTAATGATTTTTGGCATAAAAGAAAAATGTATAATTTTGACCCATACACTGTATTATGCTACTATTGCTACAAATATACCGCAGCGACTTAAGACTGGTTTCGTGCTCCAGGGTCACATATGTAAACATCTTTTATGTGAAATATCTTATTCAGGTCAGTACTAAATAAAAAATAACATTCATTTCGTATGATCCTTCTTTTTTTCTTTAAATAATTAACATTTAGCAGATTCCTCAAGGTGTATGTAATCTTTTGATCTCGACTGTAAAGGATCTTCATTTTCCATGTCCTGGCTCTAATGTTGAGAAATGTTGCTGTTTTTCACTGATCTGTGTTTAGTACAGAGATGACAGACAGATCACAGACACCTGTTTCCAGTCAGGAGGACTATAAAGCTTGCTCTCACACACCACGGGTGGCTGACTATTGTTTGTATGTATGTAGAAGTCCGATTCGTTTCCGTGTACCGGTTCTTTTTTCTGGCAGATCGGCTCATTGAACCAGTTCACAAAGCAGATTCATCGGTTCCTGACGTCATCAAGCAGTACGTCTCTATGCATTTCTTTTATAACAACTCAGTGCCATGTTGCATCAATGAGAATTTCAAAGAAGTCATTTGTGTCAACACATATTGATACTGATTATTGCCATATAATTCACTTAAGTACGGCGTTTGTGGTCACAGTTTCATTTGATTTGTGAACCGGCTCGACCGGTTACTTCCTGAAAGAACGATTCTTTCAAGAACCGGACATCAGTACTGACCTTATGCCTGTCCATGGATTACTCCTGGCCTTGTCTCTGTTGTTGTGTTTGCTGATGATTGACCCTGCCTGTACGACCAAGACTATAATAAAGCCTGCAAGTGGATCCTCAACCCCGTTGTCACGCTCCACATTACAAACTCAGAGATCAATCTTGTTCCACTCTCAGCATAAACCACGCAGGTGAAAAGGGAGCTCCGTGAGGAAAGATATGAGACATATTTCAGTTCCATTAGTGACTTTATTATTATTAGACTGATACAATTTTATTATTATTAGATTGATACACACAAGATTAGTGCAGAAGACTGATACAAGATTAATATAGTATGGTATTAAAGCAGATGAATCAGCATCAGAGGAGCCTCATTTATTATAACCATAAATGTGACCGCAAAAAAATCAAACAAAATCTCCTTTTAGCCCCAACTGGTGAAATTCATGATGAAAATTTCATTTTTCTTGGGTAGGTAGCAGCCAACTCCTGTAAAAGATTGAGGGAAAATGAATATCGCTCATATTTGTGTTGCATATAAAGTGAAACCCCAAAAAAAAGAAGCTTTCTTGCTCCAGCATGTTTGCACCCATACTCTGTGACACAGTGTGTGCCGTGTATTAAACTCGTACACTTACCCACGCTCAGTGGGGTTATAGTGCTTCCTCTCTTTGACAGAAGCTCCCAGTACGTGTGGTTTTCAGTAGATCCATTCACTCCGTTCACACCATTCACAAATATGCCATAGGATTCGCTAATAGTGTAGGTGAAGCTAATAGAAATAAATGGAGCAAAATTAGCACAAAAAAATAAAATTAGCGGTACAACAGTTCTTTATATTCTTGACTCTTGAGCTAGACTGACATGGCAGAAGATGCCCATTATCCTACTATACTATACTTGCTTTACTGCTTGGAAAGTACATGTAACCAGAATAATATGATAATATTTTGTGACATACTTGAAGCTGTTTTCCGCCTTGTGTAGTTGATTTAAGACCCCAAACATCGGCATTCCCTGTGTCGCATTAGTGGAGTAGGTGATTTTCGTGTTAGCGACTTTATTAGTGACGGTCACCTTCATAGGGAACGATCCCTGCTTTCCTGTTAAGAAGAGAGATTTTGTACATACTGTAAGAGTCTCAGAGAGTCGACATATTAAATTATACTTTCCAAATATTATTGAATATGCTAGACCTGAAAGGATTTGAATCCAGTCATATTTTTCCTCATTTTAAGCAGAAATCATGGCTTTAGAGAAGAAATCTTACCTGAGTGGTCATCAGATCCCCCCAACCCTGGGAAAGGCAGCAAAGCTACGAAGCACAGAAAACTGATCACTCTCCGAGCCATTTTAGCAGTGTGTCTGAATGTCTCTCACAACCACACACGCTATTTATATATATATTTTTTGCATTCCAGCTTCATAAGTCTTGTCATATCTGGGCAAGTTACACCTTAAAAAGGAGTGGTCAGCCAAGAAACACGAGGAAACATAAAGAACATTACAAACACAACCATGATAGTTACACTGATTCTTTGTTCTTGTCATCACATTACAGAAAAAAAAGACAATCTGCTTACAGTTTTTTACAGTCGCTAGGACACATCTCTCAATACTAAAGTCACTTTTTCAAAACTCTTCACACAGTGAGCACAACAGCAGTCTGTGAGCTAAACTGTGGATCATTTTTCATTGCTTTGGCACAACATGGGTTCATTGACTACTTCTTTCAAATTCCATGAATTCTTTTCTCATTTCGACACAACAACTGTCAAAACTCTGTGTACCTACAGCCCAGTTTGCACACGTTTACATACTCTTTTCAGAATTGTTAAACTTGAGTTCAAAACGATAACATAATACAAAACTGAATAAAACAGCAATTTTCTGCATTTCTACAATAATATTTTATTACAGTAAAATATATTTAGAAAAAGAAAATGAAATGCTATCAAAACTGTTGGAGCAACTACAGGTGATTCCTTTTGTAGCTGAAGACCTACATGTGCTACTCCTTTACATAATTTCATTATCATCTATAAAAAGTATTTGCATTTTGATGTAAATATGGACCAAGCTGGACACAGAGAAGTGGCTGAAAGAGCGAGAGGGAGACGTATGCGTGGTGGAAGAAGAATAAGAGGAAGATCAAGAGCTGTAGTCTCAGATGAGATCAGGGCAACTATAACTGATCATGTAATAAATCATGGTCCTTCAATGAGAGCGGCTGGTCTGAGAGTGCAGCCAATTCATCTCTAAACACCAATGACTTGTACATATGGGTATACAGTCATTTTAGACACTTCCAAAACTGTTGCAACAGAGATGGAAATACAATTTTTAAATAAATGAATTATGTTTTCCATCTTCGTTGCCACAGTTTTGGAAGTGCTTTCTCTGTTCTAAAGAAGGGGGCGTCCCAATACTTCTGGAAATATAGTGTATCAGCAGAAGATTGCAGGGATGGATCAGGCATGCCAAAATAATCTTTCCTAGGTGTATTGCCTTAGATGACATACGATGTGATGTGGATGAGAATCTGTGGCCAAATGCAGTACATAGAGTTGATTAGGATTCCTACAATACAATATATACAAATGTATATACAAATTCTTGCATTTTGGAATAACTTTGAAAAGTAAAAAAAAATATATATATATATATAGAAACATATAGCATCGTGTCTAATTCATGTCACCTGTTGTTAGTGTTTTTTAGGTCTTACTTCTATAGATGACCAAGTGTGTTTGTTAACTTTGCTAATGTTATGAAAGAATGATCTGCTCTGAGACATGTATGAAGTGTTTTGATAGTTGTTGTGCATTTTGAATGTGGAATGAACTGCTGTGCCAAGCTGAAAGCTGGTTAGGAGAAGTGTGTGAAGAGTTTTGAAAAAGTGACTTTAGTACTGAGAAATGTGTCCTAGCGATTGTACAAAACTGTAACATGTTTAAATGGTCCAACAACAAAGCATTTAATGCCGCAAGCGCCTTTAGAAGAATGCAGAGAAGAACTATTCTAAAAATCTTAAACTGCTTGGATTAAACTCACTTTATTTTCCTCGTTCGTTTAAAATTATACATAATAATATATTATAATAATTTGTTTGTGATTTTTATTAGTCATGTAGGCAGTGGCGGATCTAGGATTTTTTAGAAGCTGGCTACAAGCGGGTGTCTGAATTCAATAATGAAATGCCTTTAACTGAAAATTTAATCTTATCATTATACATTACTGACACTCTGTCCTCCAATCTGATACTGTTAAGTGCTTTGACACAATCTGTGTTGTTAAAAGTGCTATATAAATAAAGATGACTTGACTTGATATTTGACTATCGTGTCCTAATCACTCATTGTGTATGTATTTTGAATAGTTCAGTGGTTTATAGTCATGTTTGGTATGCATGAGTTTGAAAATACTTTCTTGAAACACTCTCCTACCAACAAATTCTTTGTTAAATGTTAAAACGTAAAATGATGTGTCGGCCGACTCAGTGACCAGCCGTAAAACAGTGGTTCTGTCCAAATTCCCTATAAAATCAAAAATAATTCCCTTTGAGCTAAACTGACTTGTTTCCCTTACATCAACTACGGGACTTTTGGCTGGATTTTTCATCAGTTATTCCTTAAATATGTTGCGAGAGTCATTGGACCAGTCTGCCCAGTGTGTCTGATCTGGTTTGCTCCTCCTGCCACAGAGGAAGACTTCCTCCTTCCTTGTAGTCTAATCCTGTTTTCCCCCTTCTGTCTTCATGACTTCACTTTGCTTTTCAGAAAGCTCTTGTTAGTGTTGTGTGTAGTAAGCATAAAATGGATTTTCTTATGAAAGTGGAAAAAGTGAATATAATGCATCCAAGTGCACATACACAGCAGTGAGTAGTGAACACACAAACGAAATGATTCCCTCACACAGCATTACTGGGACTTTATACACATAAAAACATAGCTGATTTTAATATTTAAGATAGGAAGGGAATTATACTATACTATAATATAGGAAGTGTGTAGGCAGGGCTGGACGGGGTTAAAACTCGGCCCTGGACATATCTGGCCCACGAGTTCCCCCATGAATGTTTTACTGGGCCTTCAATTGGAATAAATAAATAAATAAAACAGAACAGAAACAAATAATGGCAGATATTGCTGAATTCACAGCAAATGCAACAAACTTAATGCATTTTTGTCACATAGAAATGTCAGGATCCCATGGAAGCCTGTTATTGCGACTTTTTCATCTCACAATTTTGACTTTATATCTCAATTCTGACTTTTTTTCTCAGAGTTGTGAGATATAAACTCGCAATTGAGTGTTTTAGAGTCAGAATTGCAAGATATAAATCCGCCCCAAAGTGGCGGAAACAGGCTTCCGTAGTGAGATGCGCTGTGGTTCCGTCGTAATGGTGAAAACATTGTGTGATGTTGCTTAACTAACTGTATTTTAAAAAACTTTTCATTTAGATTTTTTACCTCAGCATGCTGACTATCTTTATGTTGCGTGTTTTGATGTCTCCTGGAGAAGCAGCGTGAGCCTCGCCTCAGCAGCCCAACTTTATACCGTACATCATATATAGCTATATCCACTATTCGCCACTTACTCTAAATGTAATAAAATCAGAATAATACTTGCATTTTGGTGATTGCCTAGTTATTTTTGTTTATTGATGTTTTAATCAAGTTACTTGCCTGGCGTTAATGTCGAGCCCTGGGGCCAGTTGCATAAACTAGACTAGTCCTAAAAAATTTGTCATTATTTTTTTTTCTTCAAGACTGGTCATAACTTTTGAAATTCGGTTATGAAAAGGTAGATTGGTCTTATTTGTATTGGAAAAGTAAGACTGATTGTCCCTTGGCAGCTGCTAGTTGGTCAAACTAGTTCTTAAGACTAAGTTTATGCAACTGGACTCTGGAGTTTATGTGCCGGGGCTCAAACCCAAATAAACATATTTAAGTTGCATATGCAAAATATGATAGTATATTAAAATCGAATATATAACGATTAAGTTTACAAAATTGAATAAAAACATCGATAGCCTTGTGTTGTGCTATGGGCGTCCCGAGTTCGAATCCCGTTCGTGGATCTTTCCCGATCCCGCCTGTTGTTCCTGTTATCAGTGTGTGGCACATGTGTGTCTCGTGGGCGTTGTTGTATGAGATGCTGATATAAGGTCATTCAGCAGAAACTCCTTCAGACTGTATTAAAGCACATTAACATTGTCTTTCAGTGCTTTTAGATGCCTGCAAACATGAAAGTGCTACTTCTGAAAGAGCCACGAGAGAGTGAGGATGAAGCAGACCCTTACACGCAGGTAATACCTCATGATGTGTTATAATATTCAGAATAATCCCAGTGTTTTGAGAGTGATGTTGGGTGTTTATTTCAGGAATTGGCCTCTTGTGGACACACAGCTGCTTTGATTCCGGTTCTGTCCTTCAAGTTTGTGTCTCTGGATGAGCTTTCTGAGCGGGTGAGTTTGGAAACTGCTTCTGGAGCCGCTTGTTCAAAACTAATCTTGAAAATGGTTTGTTCAGAGGATTCTGAATTCGGATTCGATCACAAAATCCAGTTTTGGTTTCGATCTGGATTAAATCCTCAGTTTGTGCTGTTCAGAACGTTTTAGTACGATTGGGATACTTTTGATCCAGAAAAACTGGATTATTCTGATTATTCAGCAGAAGAGTGGATTTCTGGAACAAAAATGTAATAAAACTTTAAAACCGGTCCGAAAAATACAACAATGCTGTCAAACGATTAATCGTGATTAATTGCATTCAAAGTAAAAGTTGTGTATTGTGTATTGTGTGTATTTATTATGTATACATAAATACACACACATACAGTATATATTTTGAAAATATTTACATGTATATATTTATAATCATATATTTTATATCATATATTTAATATATAAACGTTACATATTTTTCTTAAATATATACATGCATGTGTGTGTATTTATATATACATAATAAATATAAACAGTACACACACATATATATTATGTAAACAAAAACTTTTATTTTGGATGCGATTAATTGTTTGACAGCACTAGTTAGTATTAATATTTTGAATCAGTTTTTATTTTTCTATTTTAATTTTAGTTAATGTTTTAGCAGTTTTACTCTGTACTTTTGTCATTTTTTAGCAGTTTTTTTAAAATATATATGTCTGTATAGTTTCTATTCATTTTTATTTCCATTTTATTTTTTATTTCAAATTAAGCCAAATTAAAATGAGAAATGATGGCAGCTAGCTGAAAAAAAAAAAAAATTAAATTAATAAAATAAAAATTATTATTTATTTACAGTTAACATTTATTTTATTTCAAGTAACAAAATGGTTTTTAATGGTTTTAATTATAGTTTAAGCTACAATATAAGTTATAAAATGAATTAGTTGTAATGTGTAAGTGTGTGGAAGGATGATATGAAAATAATAAACTCATAAATGAGGGGCAGTGTATTATATTAATTCAGTTTTATTAAAGCAGTGTTTCTGGCATCTTACATGGTGCAAGCAACCGCAAGATCATGGGTTTGATTTCCAGGGAATGCATGAATTTAGACAAAGTTTAGCTTGAATGCAAAGATAAAAGCATCAGTCAAACACATGCGTGTAAATATTGCTGTCTGTGTGTGGAGTTTAGTAAGTGATCTCAGCCACTAGAGGCCACAGTTTCACCACTTTTATCAGTGAAAGACTAAAATGATAAAAACACTTGAAGAAAATGCCTGATTTCGGACCATTACGGTTTTATTTTGTGTTGTGACAGTTCAGCATGGTATTTGCAGTATTTCAGTTCATTATGTTGTGTTTATTCTACAGAATGGGACGCAGTGAAAGACAAATGGAATGAAAAGTCAGTTTATGTGGTTGGAAGAGCGACAGCATCTTTAGGTCTGAAATCATTTCACACACAAACACACTTCTGATGGAGTTATTATCTATCAGGAGATTATGAGAGAGTCTGTGCTTTGACGAACACAACGGCAGCACATCAGAAGGTTTCTCACACACCGCTGGCGTTCACACCAGTGTTTTAAGTGCCCTGCTGTTAATGAAGGAAGTGTGTGTTTGTGGATCACCTGCTTTTGTTTCTGTCACCTGAGTAAATCTGCTCACAGCTGCATGATGCACTGAACACACCTGTGCATCCTCACAACCAGATGATGATCACCTTCCTCGTCTGCTCTTTGTGCTTCTCTGCTTCTCTTTTCTCTGTATTTATATGTTTCAAATCTAAGCTTTTTTTTAGTACATGCCAATTTCATATTTTGCCCCAAAACCAGAATAAATTGTATATGTAAGTACTAAAAAAATATAGCTGAGAATGAATATTTTTAATTTTCTTTTTTTCTTCTTTTTTTGCATTATTGCAATAATGGTTGTTAACCTAAACATAGGCTTAATTGTCATTATGCAAAGCATAATTATTATTATTTTTCTTTTGTGCTGAAATATGACCTGGACATTTCAGAGTCACACTTATAAGTGCAAAATCAACATCTTCCAGAAATGAAGCTTGTATAATTTTAATAAAGCTTAAATTACTTAAGATACTTGAACCGCAGACGCTCTCGCTCTGCTCATCCTGCAGAGTATGACCCTGTCAAATATTACTCTCTCTGATGACGTCAAAATATTTCATATTTTCATTTTTTTTTTGTGGGTCAAAATTATACATTTTTCTTTTATGCCAAAAATCATTAGGATATTAAGTAAAGATCATGATCCATGAAGATATTTTGTAAATTTCCTACCGTAAATATATCAAAACTTCATTTTTGATTAGCAATATGCATTGCTAAGAAATTCATTTGAACAACTTTAAAGGTGATTTTCTCAATATTTAGATTTTTTTGCTCCCTCAGATTCCAGATTTTCAAATATTGTCCGATCCTAACAAACCATACATCAATGGAAAGATTATTTATTCAAATTTTTCACAAAATTTGTGGTGCAGGGTCACATATTATATGTAATAAATACTCCTTGTGTTCTTCAGTTTGCGTCGATTGGCCCGACCACAGCAGACGCGCTGCAGACGCACGGACTGACGGTCAGCTGCTGCGCTGAGAGACCCACAGCCAAACACCTCGCCGCCGCCATCACACGCGCCCTACACACCTGACCCCTGACCTCTGACCCCTGACCGCCAGAGTCCTGCTTTTCAGATCAGATCACAGCTTCTTTTGCAGTTGATGTTAGACATGTATTATGAACTTTTAAAGAAGTGATTGCATTGATATCTCTCTTATCTGTATTTGTTTTGTGGCTGTATATTTTTATGCAGGCTGCACCTGAAGCAGCTTCTTTTATTTTGTGACTTACACTTTAGTCTGTGTCTGCGTTTCATGTTGAATAACTTTCAGTCTGAGATTATTAATGTCAAATGGTGGAAATCTTTTGTGCTGTTAGAACTGAAGGAGTTTTATTTGCATTATTTGGATGGAAGATGAAATATAAAATGAAAAATAAATAGTGTATATTCTCCTCATTTAATATTGATGGGCATAACTTGAAATTACATTAGGTTTTTAGTTACATTTAAAATTATTTAAACTTTATTTAAATATAATTATATTCAGTTTTATATTCTCCTCAATGTTAACAGGCAGAAATTTTAATGCATTTAAACTATTATATTTTTAATTACATTTAACCATTTAATGTCAGTAATCTGTTTAAAGGTATTACATTTTAATTTTACTTAATGATTATTTTTAAATGTATATTATAATAATTATATTAATATATAATTATTATATAAATAAAGGTTAAATAAAATAAACATTCTATTCCATTTTGATGACCAGAAATTTAAATCATCTTAATATGTTACGTTTTTAATTACATTTAGAATTATTTTAGTTTATTTATTTATTTATTTTTTTATGATATAGGCCTATTAAAGTGTAAATTTACTCAATGTGGAAGAGCAGAAATTTAAATAATTATGTATTAAATTACATTTATAATCTATACTTATTTACATTTAAACATATTTTCAAGTGTATATTTCAAGTTTTATAAACCTTTAAAATTGTGCATTTTGAATAGCTACATTTATCATTTAAGTTTATTAAAAGAATACAGTTATATTCAAATGTGTTTGTTTAGTTTGAAAACTAATGTTTAATGTGACATAATGAAGTGTTTTATGACTTATGAGTGGCGCGCGCTCAGGTGTTTCTCTCGCGCAGGTGAGATGAGTGGCGCGCGCTCAGGTGTTTCTCTCGCGCAGGTGAGATGAGTGGCGCGCGCTCAGGTGTTTCTCTCGCGCAGGTGAGATGAGTGGCGCGCGCTCAGGTGTTTCTCGCGCAGGTGAGATGAGTGGCGCGCGCTCAGGTGTTTCTCTCGCGCAGGTGAGATGAGTGGCGCGCGCTCAGGTGTTTCTCTCGCGCAGGTGAGATGAGTGGCGCGCGCTCAGGTGTTTCTCGCGCAGGTGAGATGAGTGGCGCGCGCTCAGGTGTTTCTCGCGCAGGTGAGATGAGTGGCGCGCGCTCAGGTGTTTCTCTCGCGCAGGTGCGAGTCGCGTGGCTTCACACGGAGGCGCGAGCGCTTGAGCTCGTTCACGACACTATAAAGCGCGCGGAGTTGAAGCTCATTCTCGGCGCGGGACAGAGACACACGATGCTGGCTGTGATCCGGCTGCTCTTCATCCTCCGGACCATCATCTTCATCATCAGCGCGGAGAAAGTCTTCCACAGCAGAGATCATTCAGATGAGATCAACAACATCCATCAGGCGGAGCTCATCACCGACACACACACTGCACAGGTATCCATCCATCCATCCATCTGTCTCCCCTTTTAATGAACAGGTTTGACTGCTTTAGTCATTTCCATGAGTACAGATCTTAATGTTTAAGCATATCATGGTATTCTAGGGAATTGTGTGCTTTTAATTTTACAGCAACAGCTTGGACAGGAGCCTCTTCTATTCTGTGAATAAAGCAAGGCTCAAAAAGAAATGATTGCTTGAGTCAGTGTGGAAGAACTTGTCTGATCTGCAGAAACCTCTGGTGTCACTTTAAGAGCCAAAAACTCATCACCAAACACCAATGACTTGTGCATACACTATATGGACAAAAGTATTGGCACCCTCTTCTTTAGAACAGAAAAGGCACTTCCAAACCTATGGAAACATTCATGCATTTAGAAAAATGTATTTCCATTTCTGTTGCAACAGTTTTGGAAGTGTCTAAAACGACTGTATCCCATACGCACCAGTCATTGGTGTTTGGTGATGAGTTTTTGGCTGTTAAAGTCACAGCAGAGGTTTCTGCAGACCAGTCAAGTTCTTCCACATTGACTCAATCAATCAATGCTTTTTGATCCTTGCCTTATTCACAGAATAGAAGAGGCTCCTGTCCAAGCTGTTGCTGTAAAAGAAGCACACAATTCCCTAGAATACCATGATATGCTTGCTTATCAGTGTCACTGTGCTCTATTCTTACTTGAGTTTTTAAAGTGTAGTAGAGTAAGTAGTGATATTTATTTATTTAGGTTAGTTATTGATCTGTGTGTTTCTGCATCATTCCAGCGGTTTCTGTCGAAGTACGGCTTCATAAAGGCCGCAGACGGTGAAGATGCTCAGATCCCAGCGGCCGAGACGGAGGTCAGTCTCTCTCTGGAGCTTCAGGAGAGAGACACCGTGTCCAGATCCAGCAGGCCTGATCTCCGGTTCCTCTCGGCCCTGAAGGACTTCCAGCAGGTGTCCGGTCTGCCCGTCACAGGTGTGTTTGATGATGCCACTAAAGCAGCCATGAATAAACCCAGGTGTGGCGTCCCGGACCAGGATGAGGAACTGGAGTCTACTGAACAAATGTTAAACGACACGGTCGAGTCCAACAGCACCACCACACACAATCACACCGATGCTGCCAATAACACCGAACCTCGTGTGCAGAAACAGCGCCACCTGGCAGCGCTTGTGAGGAACCGGAGGAAGAGAGACGCCAGCGAATGGAAGGGACACATGGCCTTCTCCAAGAGCCTCCTGAAGTGGCGTCTGATGGGAGAGGGATACAGCAGTCAGCTGTCCATCGACGAGCAGAAGTACATCTTCAGACTGGCCTTCCGCATGTGGAGCGAAGTCTCTCCGCTGCAGTTCCAGGAGGACACTCGCTCGCCTCTGGAGGACATCGACATCCGGCTGGGCTTCGGGACGGGTCCGTACTAGACGTTCTGCAGCATGCAATTTCCAGCGGTGGCCAAAATGATTAGATCACTTGTATTTCCACCACCTAAAAATGGTTTAAAGTCAGTTATTTCTATCTTCTGCTGGAGTGTGTCAGGAGGAAATATCAGATTATATGTCCAAACATTCATTTAGCCATTAATTGTAATAATCCAGTGAGATTTTTGTGAGCTTCGCAGGAGGTTCTTGAAGCAGAGACACAGTTCTTCTGGATTTAATCTCAGTTTGTTCTGTTTCTTCATGTCACTCCAGACACACTGATGATGATCAGATCTCAAAAATCTCACTGGAGTATTACAATTAATGGCTAAATGAATGTTTGGACATATAATCTGACATTTCCTCCTGACACACTCCAGCAGAAGATAGAAATAACTGACTTTAAACCATTTTTAGCTGCTGGAAATACAAGTGATCTAATCATTTTGGCCAGCGCTGTAGTTCAACTTTTAAAAAAACACTTCTGGAGTCTCTGAATCCTCCGCAGGTCGTCATCTGGGCTGCTCTCAGCGGTTTGACGGCGCGGGACGAGAGTTCGCTCACGCCTGGTTCCTCGGAGACATTCATTTTGATGATGATGAACACTTCACCGTCCCAAACACCGGCAGCGGGATCAGTCTTCTCAAGGTAACGCGAGCGCACGCGCACAGCTGCTCCACACACCTGACCCGGCTCACTTTGCTGAGCAAAAGAGATTCAATTAAAAAAAAAAAAAAAATGGTTTAAATAAAAAAAATAAAATAAATTGCATTCTAAAATTGTTTTAATTGTTCCAAGTTGCAAGTTTTATTGATAACATACACAACCATACAAAGTATGATGTGCCTGATACAACTCTCTGCACATAATACAATAATATTATATAGATTAGAAATAAAAAATAAAAAAAATCTGAAAATGTAAGATTAGGAAATTAAACTTATAAAATAGTTATATAATTATATTGTTTCAGTAATTTAATATTCAAGCTTTGTAATGTCAGTGATTGTGCATATTGTTGGGACCGTACAGTCTTGTAGTATTAATCCATTTTTGATGTTTGATTAGGATTATTTTTTTTATTTATTATTTTTTTTGTATGTAAAAATTTTACATGTTTTAAGGTCACCATTTTATGTCCAGTATAAAAGAAGCACTGATTTAAAAAAAAAAACAAAACACAATAAATACTCCCTGACATCAATGTGCCAGAAAATTAAATGCAATGCAAAACTCAAGCATGTTTTTATTAATGTAATCTCTGAAACAGATGCTTGTGGATCTCTGATTTGAATCACTGACCTCAGTCTGAATCTCTGATCTGATTCTGATCTGAGTCTCTGACTGTAGCGTGTCGCGTGTTTCATTCAGGTAGCGGTTCATGAGATCGGTCATGTTTTAGGGCTTCCTCACATCTACCGGCCCGGATCCATCATGCAGCCCAGTTACCTTCCTCAGGACGCCGGCTTTGAGATCGACTGGATGGACCGGAAATCCATTCAGAGCCTGTACGGTGAGCGCTAGAGATTATATTTGTTATTATATACATGCATTAAGAAAACGATGAAGATGAAGATATTTAGTAAATTTCCTACCATAAATATATCAAAACTTAACTTTTGATTAGTAATATGCATTGCTAAAAACTTCATTTGAACAACTTTAAAGGTGATTTTTCTTAATATTCAGATTTTTTTTTTTCTGCACCCTCAGATTCCAGATTTTCTAATAGTTGTATCTCTGACAAATATTGTCAGATCCTAACAAACCATACATCAATGGAAAGATTATCTATTCAGATGTTTTATAAATCTCAGTTTCACAAAATTGACCCTTATGACTGGTCTTGTGTTCCAGGGTCACATGCAGTATGTGGATGTTTTGCATTAATGTCAAAGAGATTTGTTTTTCGTTGCACTAATGTGAATTTGAGTTGGAAATATCCCAGTATCACAATGGCTTTGTTTTCTTACAGCATAAATATAAATATTTTTGTGTGTGTTTTGTCTGTCAGGTGTGTGTAAGGGTCGCTTCAGCACCGTGTTTGATTGGATCAGGAAGGAGCAGACACCGTATGGCGAGGTGGTGGTGCGTTTTAACTCCTACTTCATGCGTGACGGCTGGTACTGGCTCTATGAGAACCGTAATAACCGGACGCGGTACGGGGATCCGGTGGCGGTGCAGGCGGGCTGGCACGGGCTGCCCTCCAGCGGCGTGGACGCTTACGTTCACGTCTGGAACCGCAGAACTGACGCCGTCTACTTCTTTAAAGGTACTACGAAGAGTTTGTTTGCATGCATTTGAATACAAAAACAGAATCTTAGCTGGAAAACTAAAAGAGATGCAATGCACCGAGATCACAGCACAAGCTCATTTGCTGCATCTGTCCCTAAAGAGAAAACTCTGTGTGTGAACCGCAAACAGTGTACTTTTATAACAGTACATCTGCAGTTCACCTGTTTTACATGTATCATGCATTGTGCATTTTGTATTTTTTACAAATTTTACACACGCATATATTATATATTTGGTAACACTTTACAATAAGGTTCATTAGTTAACAACATTAGTAAACATGAACTAAGAATGAACAATACTTCTACAGCATTTATTAATCTTAGTTAATGTTAATTTCAGCATTTACTAATGCATTATTAAAATCACAAGCTGTGTTTGTTCACATTAGTTAATGCAACATGAATAAACGATGAACAACTGTATTTTCATTAACTAACATTAACAAAGATTAATAAATAGTGTAATAAATGCATCGTTCATGTTAGTTAATACATTAATTAATGTTAACAAATGACACCTCATTGTAAAGTGTTACCATATCATTTTTGTTTGCAGGGTTTTTTTGTTGCATATTTTTGTTGCATATTTTTTTGTTGCATTGTACATTTTGTATTTTTGCAGTTTAAAAAAAAAACATGTTTGTATTGTGCATTATGTTGCATTGTATAATGCACATTTGTATTTTGCAGGGTTTTTTCAAATTTACTGTATTTATTACTTGTGTTACATATGTAGTATGTGTAGGGGTTACATATTTTACTATTTTTTTGTATTATTTTGTATGGTACAGTTTTGTTTTTGCATATTTGTGTTTTGCAAGGTTTTTTTCATACATTACATTTGCATTATTTTGTATTGTTCTCTTTTTAAATTCAGAATTGCATTCTGCTGTACAGAAGTGCCTACTACACCATTTCTGCAGTGTTTGAGATGTTTGCACGTATTTCTTGATGTGGTGTTTCAGGTGTGCAGTACTGGCGTTACGACAGCGAGAATGATCAGGTGTTCACTGAAGACTCAGACGGCCGCTCGTATCCGCGTCTGATCTCCGAAGGCTTTCCCGGCGTGTCTGGACCAGTGGACACTGCGTACTACGACCGGAGAGACGCTCACATCTACTTCTTCAAGAGCTCACAGGTAACAGCTGCTAATATTCTACAATTAACATACAAGATGAAAGATAACGTGACAAATCAGATAGCTCGGTAACAATACGGTGGCACTAATTCATGCTTAAATAATGCAAAGATAATCACAAATTAGTGTATAACTCATGAAGAACTGAACTATTTATTAATGATTACTGCATCAGCAACTAATGAACATTCTATATGATTTCATAGATTAAGTAATCAATAAATTATTATTAGTTAATGTATTATTTCCCTAATAACATCTGGACTTACACAATGAGTTAATATGTTAATTAGCACATTGGGTCGAAGCTATGTACTTCAACTTCCAGTTATCAGCTTTAATGAATCATTAGCTAATGATTTGCAAAGATATCATTATGACTTTACTTGTTGATGCACAGAACTATTAACTAATATATCATTGTGGTTATGGATTTAGAATTAGTTAGTCATGCGCATCAACAAAGTCATAATGATATCTTTGCAAATCATTAGCTAATGATTCATTAAAGCTGATAACTGGAAGTTGGAGTACATAGCTTCGACCCAATGTGCTAAAACACAGTGATAACATAATAAAAAAAAAACGTGATTTTTCAACATTTAAAAAACGGAGTTATCTGTTTTTGCAAATAAACTCTTCATATTAACTGATGATTATCTGTGCATTAGTTCAGCATGAATTAGTGCCAGCGTGTAGTAAAGCGTTCCAGCGGTGATCTAGTAGGATGATGGTAACGGCACAATATTAATTCGCAGGTGTTCAGGTTTGATGTGCGCATGAATCGTTTGGCTGCTTCTTCCCCCCAAAAAATGACGGCTGTGTTTCCCGCCGTTCTCCCCGGAAACCATCCGGTCAGTAACCTGGACGCGGCGTATTTCTCGTACACTCACAACACCGTGTTCCTGCTGAAGGGCTCGTGGTTCTGGAGGATGGTGAGCGGCAGAGATCGCAGGCTGATGCCTCGCAGAGACGTGGAGCAGCAGTGGTTCGACATCTGCGACGTCCACAGCAGCTCTCTGAGAACCGCGCGCAGAAGATGAATCTGATCTCGGATCAGACGCGCACTGACGGAGGAGGACCGCAGCACTTTGCTGATTTTATACGAGCACAAACTGAACGAACACTAAGAGGACGTTCGTCTGAATCAGGGGTTCACAAACTTTTTGTTGTCAGCTGAGCTCAAATATATATATAACTGAAGTCTCCGGAGATGAAAGTTTAAGGGAATACTTCACCCAAAAATGAACATTTGCTGAAAACCTGTTCACCCTCCGATCATCAGAGCTTCTTCATCAGATTTGGAGGAATGTCTCTGCAGTGGATGCTCTGCAGTGAATGGGTGCCGTCAGAATGAGAGCTGATTAAAAACATCACAATCCACAGCACTCATCAGTTAACATCTGGAGAAGACAAAAGCTGAAACAAATCCAGCATTAAGACGTTTTTAACTAAAATAAGAGTCTATAATAACGCTTCCTCCAGTGAATGTTCTGATCTGAAATCAGCGTTTACAAGACAACAGCTATAGATGTAACGGGAGATGCACTTTTATATCCACATCTTAGTTGGTCTGAGAGTGAGTGAATTAAGAACAAAATCAATTTGAAATAATTTGTCAGGCATCTCTATTTCTCTGTTTTTTTTTTTGTAGTTAGATGTTTATTTATGTTTGTGTCACGATGCAGTGCAACACAAGATTTGACAAAAACATGTATTTATTCATACTGTTTGCTGGAATATGACTCCATATTTATTAAGTTATTTATTTGTTATAAACCTGTTCTTTCAGAATGCATTTCTAATTTGACCATTTGTGGATGTTTCATGTTTTTTTAATGTCTACAGTCACATCATCTGAGTCTGATATTTATTTATTTATTTATTTTTTATCATAAATCATCACTGTTTTACGTAACGCCGTGTTTAATCTCATATTAGCAGTTGAAGATGTGAGTTTGCGCAGTTAATATTCTTTAAGTCTGTATACCGAAGTAATTTAGCCTTGAATATTCAGAAATATAAACTATCATGTGTGTTGAGAGGATTATTAAACATGAGTTTTCATACAGATTTTTTTTAATATCAAGCAACAGCTGCTTTTAATTTAATTTCTTTACTAATGCTGACCCTTTCAAACTCTGTTAGAGCTGACATTTACGGTACATTACTGTATATATCATCCTCTGCAGATGTTATGAAATTTAATAATTTAATTTTTTGATTTTTTTTTTTTTTGCAGTAGTGATTCTGTTTATCTTAAACAAAAACATCATGACACTGAGAATTATTTATGCACTAATTTATGAAGCTTAACGACTTTTGCATATTACACTTAAAAAAAAAAAAGTTGAGCCAACTTAAAATTTTAAGGCAACCAGCTTCAGCAGATTTTTGAGTTTTCTCAACTTGTTTTAAGTTTATACAACAAAAATGTGAGAATCTCCCACAACAAGCTGAGAAAACTCAAAAATCTGCTGAAGCTGGTTGCCTTAAAATTTGAAGTTGGCTCAACTTTTTTTTTTTTTTTTTTTAATAACCTGATACTATCTCTGAATTAATGGATCTTTATACCAGGCTTACTGTACTGTAACTGTAACTAAAGCCATAACAATACATTTTTGTCAATTAAGTCAAATAAACTTTAACTAAAAATAAAATAAAATATATGGATTCTTTATCATTATTCTGCAATGATTAAATGTATGTGTTTTTATTATGTTAGTGCATCGACTTGCAGCAGATTCCACAGAAATCAGTTCCCTGATAATGCATTCAGTCAAAATATGAATTCATCATTCATGTGATTAATAATGTGAGTCAGCAGCATGCAGGCTGGAATCAGATTACATTTGCAAAAACATGCATATTAATGCGCTGATGACACTTGATAGAAAACACAGGCATGGAACTGATTAGGAAATAATTGTATTCTGGTGAGAGTAAGATACTCAGAACTGATGATATCTACTTAGAAATAGATCATTGCATGAATGCAATTAAAATAATAACCAGAAGAGTAAGGTGTTTCTAATTTGTTGATTATAAATGCATGAAAGCATTGCCATTTTTGATATCTGTTTTATGAGTTTCTGGTTAGTGTTTTTCTCACCAGCAGAGGGCGCCGCTGCATCTACAAACACAGCAGGTTTTGTTTTTGTCATTGCTATTCAAAGATTTACTCATTTAGCATGATAACCTCCTTGAATTCTCTTCTGTTGGCCTTTCCTCAGCTAATATATGATATATGCATTTCATTTGATTTATTAATTAGTGTATCATGTCAAAAAATTGGGTTTTAATCCATTGAAAGGCTTCCTATCTCGTAGAATTAAATTAGTTTTTAATGATTATATAAGATGCACATAAATATGAGTAATTACTAATCACTGGAAAAGCCACTGGACAAAAGATGTAATTAATTTAGCCAAACAATATTCTCATCTAAATATTCATTCGTATTCATCATCAATAACTAAAACTAATAAATGAAATAAAAAAAATACCCCCCCCCAACAAAAACACACAATAAAATAAAAGACTTCAATTAAAAGTAAAGCGAAAACAGAAAATAATTTTTATATTGTACAAATACACACGTTTATTTAATGAAATGTTCCATAGACTTCTGCTATTTTATATAAAGATAATTATAGCAACACAATACCTAGTTCAATACATTTTTGCATTTTCAGAATTAAAGAAAAAACTTTATTACTTGTTTTTCCAAATGCACCTGTCTCACACTGTATTTTAAATATTTTGTTTTCCATTAAAAAGTCTAAGAATTTTTTTCTGGAAAAAAAATAGCCAAAATGAAGTGAGTTTATGCTTTAAAGAAGACAAAATATCTGTCATTTGGGGCAAAAAAATCTACTTAATTCAATCATTTTTCTGACTCGGTGGATATATTTGTGTTCTTTTAAGCATAAACTCACTAAATATTGATCATTTATTTCAGGAAACCAAACTTAATATCTTAAGTCTTTCTGCTTCTCAAGTTCATGAATCTTAATTTAAGAATTTTGAGATATTTTTGATGGAAGACTGGACAAAAATACTAAGAAAAAAAAATATATATATTTGTTTGTTTGTTTGTTTGTTTGTTTTTGCAGTGTAAATGTTCCCAAAGGGAGGCTTTGATATATTTAATCTGGAGAATGTAGAGAATGTTTGTGTGTGTGTGTGTGTGTGTGTGTGTGTGTGTGTGTGTGTGTGTGTACCACAGTAACGATGGAGGAATACTCTACGTCTAATATTACCTTTTCATTAAAGATATGACTGTGAAATAGCTGTTGCTATGGAAACGCTTGAGTGAAAACTCTCAGAGCATCATGCAGAATTACATTGTTTACAGCGTCGCTGATGGGACACACACACACACACACACACACACACACACACACACACACACACACACACTCTCTCACACACACTCACACACACACACACACTGGAAATGAGTCTGTGTTTTGTGAAGCTTTTATTAGCTTGTGCTCCAGTGATAACTGATGAATATATTGGTCAGAGAAGTAATTTCTTGTCACACACACACACACACACACACACACACACACACACACACACACACACACACACACACACACACATCAGAATAATGAGCTTCCAGGCAGTCAATCGAAACTCAAACCTAATGAAATGATGATGATGATGATGATGATATTCCAGAACATTCACCCTGATAAGACACGTGACTCTGTATCTTAACATTCATATTAAAGCTGATTTGTGTGAATATAATCAGTCGAGTGATGATCTCAAACACTGTTTTCTCCTCAGATTCTTGGGTCACGGTGAGTTCACAACACACTGGTTTTGGTGGTTTTCCACTCATTTCTCCGGACATCTCCGTTCCTCAGGTCAGATAGTCCAGAATATTCTCATCATCTCCAGTCTGTCACACTTCTGTTCAGGTTAGTTTCTTTTAGTTTGCTCATTCTTCTTTCCTGTTTTCCTTTGCTCTCGTTTTCCAGCCACTTGTTAATTACCATGGACACTCATTAATTAGGTCAGGAAAGATTATTTATTCAGCTTTCAGATGATGTATAAATCTCAATTTCACAAAACTGACCCTTCCGACTGGTTTTGTGGTCCAGGGTCACATTTAAGTCCTTCTGTCTGGTTTGGTTGTGTTTTTCTCTGTCAGCGTGTCTCGGTGAAGCAGTAACTGTGTTTGTCTGTGCAGTGCTTCTGGTTTGTAAAGTAGGTTGAATCACTCTGGGCGGCGTGTGACTGCCATCCTTCAGGCAAACAGTCAGAAAATGGGGCAGAAAGCGTCCCGATCCTCCCTCTGTGTCTCGGACTCGTTCTGACGCTCCTCTCATCAGATCGTCTGCAGACGTCTCCCAGCATTCACAGATCAGCAGATCCCACGCTGTGTGTAAGGCACAAATCACACATACCAACAGCTAATATCTCATCTACTATTTGTCAGTTTTCATCAACTTTATTATGATTTTTACCTACTTTATGAATACTTACTTTTAGAACGTAAACAGCAAATAAAAAAAATAGAAATAATAATAAAAAATAATAATTATAAAATAAAATAAAATAAACAAATTAAATTAAATTAAATTAAATTGAAAAATAAAATAAAATAAAATAAGATAAATAAATAAATAAATAAATAAATAAATAAATAAAAATTAAATTAAATTAAATTAAACAAATTAAATTAAATTAAATAAAAAAATAAAATAAGATAAATAAAATAAAATAAAATAACATTTAGTTACAGGACCTAAAATTTGACCATTTTTACAATTTCTTTTTTACATTTTTAACCTAAAATTATGTTAAAAAAAAACAAGTTCATGTCCATGTTTTTTCCATGTCACTTTTCTTGTTTTGTGTAGATGATTCAGGAGCCTCCATTGAAAAAAAAATCATTTTGCTAAATTAATATTTTTGTCTTTTCCAGTAAATGAACATCCTTAAAACAAAATGCATTTATTTGTATGCAAAATTATATAAGATATTCAGTTTGCATAAATCAAAACTGTTTGCCAGTGAGGTTAGAAATGTTAACTTGGATCATGATATATTCTCTTAAAACAAGTTTTGCAACATCTTACACTAGTTTGCTTCTCATCTAAAATATTATTTTTTACACTAACAGTCCTTACAGATGTCACTGGTAAAACATGTAGTATAATGAAATTAAGTATTTGAAATGTGTATATATTGCTTGCATCACATACAGTGGCATCTAGTAATTATCTAAAAATTTAATAAAAAAATATTTTTATTTTTTAATTAAATTCATTATAAAATATCTTCGCTTTTTGCTGTCTGACCAAATATTGAGGGAAGGAGGAGATTTTAAATTCAGATAAAAAATAAGACACAGAATAGCAACTTTAATTTCAATGTACTGTACAAATGTAGAATTTTTTTATTTTTTTTTAATCTTTTACGACTTTAAAAGTTTATATGCCTTACAGACAGATACATTAAGATACAATTCTTTGTATTACAACTCAGTAAATTCTTCATCCTCTCATTCCAATTAAAATCCAGTTCAGTTTAATTTTATTTAAATAATTATATTCTCACAATGTTTTAATTTGAATTCCTCAGGATCAGCATAAATTGGTTAATTGTGAAACAATTCAGTGTAATCAGCGTGCTTTAAATACGACAATTCAGTGTTCAGGAGTTAATATTATGGCAAAAGTGTTTGCTTTTGAGATGTGTTTGTGACATTTTGAGGTATTTTAGAGATGCGAGGCATTTTGCATTCTGTGTGCAATTCTTGGATTTGTGTGTTAAGTTTTGAAAATGTGTGAAAATTGTGTGCAATGAAAAGGAAGCTAATTCTGAATTTTTGCATGACATTTGGTGGTTTCAGCATATAGTATGCATGCATACCGCACGGAGTACATACTGCAGATCTTCTTCTGCTCTGTGAAGCGTGATGTAAACGTCTCTCTTTTCTCTCGCCTCATAAAGATGAAGCGCACCGTCCCGCCCGGAGAAAGTCTCAAAGCAAATGATTATGAGGGCGATTCCACTTTCTCCAAATGTGTGTCATCGCAGGCGGGCGATAATGATGTCGTTACAGCTCTTATTGTCCTTCATTATTTTCTGTTCTGGTCACATGACCTTGTTATCTGGCCCGCGCAGGCCGGCCGCACACTGAAGAACAGACACCATAACAGAGATAAACAGAGACCCTCAAACCACCGGCTTTATCTGTCACGCTCATTCAGGAGCACAATCCAGTGAGTGGATGGATCAGTGTTCGATCGTATCTCCTGCGGTCAACGAAGCTCAGCTCAGGTCAAACAGTCCAAGATCTGAATCTCTGACCTTCAACACAGAGAAGAAACTTCACACTGATCCACACACAGAAGCACGCTTGGTCTGAGAACATATGACAACTTTAAAATTGAACCCTGATCAAATCTACGAATGGAAAAGTTTGTGTTTTTTGTTGCATGTGAGGAATACTCTGTGTCTGATATTATGATCATATTTGATGCATCAGGCTTTTATGGCTCATTAAGAACAGCTCGATTTTATTTAGAGACAAACTAAGTAAATGCTGATATTATATGATGAAATTTAAATGCTTATTTAGATCTTTACAGTGTATCAGACACTTGCATAAAATCATATAAATATTAATTGTTTAGTTTAACATTAAATACTAAAATAACAAACTAAATAAACTAAAACTAATTCATAAAGATGAAGAAAAAATGCATAAACCTTTTTTTGTTTTTTTAAATACCACAAACACAATAAAAATGCTCAATTTAAACTAAATCAACTAAATTTAAAGTGAAAACAGAAAATAAAATCTAATTCTAAATTTGAATTATACTAATAAATATACTAAAATAAATGTGCAATAACCAGGTTTTATATATATTATTGCACATTTATTTTAGTATATTTATTAGTATAATTTATACATATATATATCATGACATCCAATCTATTTAGCAGGCTCATAGATTAATAACTAATTTAATTTATTCATAAGGTTGCATATATTTAAAGGTGCAGTAAAGCGATTCCTGAGGAACACTGTTGGATCGGACGGAGCAACAATACACACTTGTAGCCAATCAGCAGTAAGGGGCGTGTCCACTCGTGATGGGGGAGGTGCCTGTTGGATAGCATGTTTGTGAGTTGGGGGGGGGCGGAGCTATCTATATAGGGGTGTGGTCTTTTGTGGTCTTTTTTTTTTAAATAAATATAGTAGCACGGGGTTAGTTGAAACACACGTGGTTTAATATATTTCCACACATGCTAGCATAACAACATTTACAGTATTTATTAGTTACAACATTATAGTTGTATAGTGCCCCGCCATTATTAAACTATGCTATTCTATGACATTAGCGATGTAATTTACACTGTTTACTTTAATGAATTTTAAGCGCCACTGAAGAAGCACATTTCACTAATAACCGTGTGTAAAACTGGGACTCTAGATTCATATATTCTCATATATTCTTACAAACTATATTTTGGGACATAAGACAAACTTTAAAACAGAAGAGCACCAAAACACTGAGCGAACATCAAGACCACTAAACCAAACACTGAAACTAAAACCAGGGTTATTTTAGTATTGCTGAGATAGTATTCTGTTTTTTTTTTTAATTAATATTTTGAATCTGTTTTTATTTTTAATGATCTGTTTCTATTTTTATTTTTATATTTTCTGTTTTCATTTTATGTTAATATTAGTTTAATGTTTTTAAATATATCTATTTTGTTTTTTAATATTTTAATATATTTTTATTTCAGTTTGTTATTTTATTACATCAAGTTAAACTAAATTAAGATGAGAAATGTTGCCTTTGCAACTACCTGAAATATTTATATTTATTCTTTATTTTATTTCAGTCAACATTTATTTTACTTCAAGTAACAAAATACCTTTTTATTTTTGTTTTCATTATCTATAATAACCCTGACTAAAACCATGAGCAACATTTTCATTACTTGAGATAAAATAAACATTAACTGAAATAAAATAACATATATTTTTTTAAAAGTTAACTAGTTGCCATAGGGATTTTTATTTATTTTTTTTATTTTAATTAAATTTAGTAAGTACTAAAACTAAATTTAATAGAAACCTAATTAAAAAAATAGACATATATATATATATATATATATATATATATAAACTAATAAAAATGACAAAAACACAAACAAAATTACTAGAATTTTAAGTAAAATTAAAAACAAAAAATATAAAAATAAAATCTAATTCAAAATATTAATAAAAATCTATAATAGTATCTCTTTTATACTAAACTGGATTAAAGCTCTTCAGTGATGCTTTAGTGATTAACTCATCAAATATGATATTCTGATGATGAGACACAGAGCATGATGGGAAACACTTAATCATCTAAATTATTATTTAGGAACAAGAAATAAAATCAGAAGATTTTTGTGCATGAGATATTTTTTCTCCTTGAGATGCAAAAGACTGACTATGGTTAAACACGATGCTTTCTCTCTCTCTCTCTCTCACACACACACACACACACACACACACACACACACACACACACACATTGTTAATGTGTGTATCACCGTAACGCTTCCTGACACACGCTTACATGTTTGATTCAGTGGCTAAACACAGATAAGACACGCAGAATCACTTCAGCTACACGCCGTCACTGAATGCCTGTCACAGCCGCTCATTTGCATATTAATGAGACTAACAAATACTCCCTTAATGACCTGCAGCACGACTCAATCAGAGCAAAAGTGATCAAATCCCAGCTACAGTCTCTGTGTTTCATGATCAGGCTCTTAATGAACGTCCCACAGGACACACACACACACACACACCAGAGTGTAAACACACAATTATCAGTGTTTCAGGAGTGCGCTAATGAGACAAGGCCGTTAACATCTGCTGGAAATCATCACTGTGTTCTGCATAAACAGCGCCTGATAGATAAAAGCAGTGTATGATTTCTGACACGATGGCTCTCCGATTCATTACAGTCAAACACAGCAGAACAACAACAAAACACTCATCATCATCATCATTTCCTCTGCATTACTTTCACCTCGTTTAACAAGTTCATTACGCTGATAATCACTGTACTAATAAATGATCGTGTTTACAAGAATAGTTCATCCTTCAATTAAAATTCTGCCATCACATACCTGTTCTGAACCTGTTTTTCTTTGCCAATAAAAGGTAAAAAATAAGCTGTTTTACATACAGTGAAAATAATTGGTGACTTGGACCAGAAAACTGAGAGTCAAAGCATATCTTTCTGTGAGGAACAGAGCCACGTTTGTTGTACACTAATAATATTTCCTTTTATTGAAGCTCTGAAACCTTATTCAACATCAAACCTGATGCAGCACATGTTAATGCGTGTTTAATTTCAGCAAGCATGCATTAAATTGATTAATTGAAATAAATAAATAAACAAATAAACGTTCTTCCTTTGAACTTTTTATTCATCAAAAATAAAAATAAATAAGCAGAATAATTTGCTATCATTGATAAACTATTATAGTTTTTGTTTTGAATTAATTATTTTATTACTTTTCATTTTAATTTTAAGTTAAAGTTTTAGTTTTAATTCATTTGTTTTTGTCATTTTTTATTAATATTATTATTTATTTAATTTTGTATAGTTCTAGTTTTTGTTTTACTTTATTTAGTTTAAGTTATTTTAGTACTTTATTAAAACTAAACAAAAAAGAGAAATGTTGCTTTGGCGAACAGCTAAAAAATATTTATAGAAATTCTTAATCATCATTTTTATAAAAAATATTTACAAAGAACATTTTTATATTTTATGTCATTTCTGTTAATGGTTGCTTTGAATGTATAATTTTTAAATTGATTTTAAACCTCTTTTCACACAATAATACATAATAAATTTATAATAAATGTGACGCTGAACACTGGAGTAATGATGCTGAAAATTCAGCTTCAATCACAGAAATAAATTACATTTTGCAACATATTTACCAAGAAAACAGTTATTTTAAACCACAATACTATTTCACAATTTTTACTGTATTTTTGATCAAATAAATGCAGCCTCGGTGAACAGAAGAGACTTCTTTCAAAAACAGCAAACAGCCTCAATTTAGATGATTCATAAAAGCTACAGCAAGCTTGTGACCTAATTCTTACAGTATCTCTGCATTTAAATGTTCACTTTTTTATTTTTACATCAGAACACGTTTCATCTGTTATTGTTCAGAGATGAAAGCGTGAGTTTGACTTCAGCTCTCGACCTGAAGAGAGACTCACAGACGCAATCTTCCAGCTCACGAGCATGTCATTAGCCTCTAAATTACAAACATAATTAGCAGAATTGATTCGTGGTGAGCCTCCTGTTTGCATGAGAGCCGGTTCTTGTTGGTACAGTAATTATTCTCATTCACAAGTCCAGCAGAAGAAAAGACACGTTCTCTGTCTATACATTTGTTCAGTGTCATTTAAACTAAGACACTATTTGTTACTCTTTGTCAACAGCTGCCAAAGCCCCTCCCCTTCCTTCTCATTAATATGCAAATGAGCAGCTCTGGACAGAGGCGAGATGTCTTCGGTGTGAATGGAGCTGAATAATACATCGCATGTTTGAAAAGTGAATCTAAAGGCATCTTTACACAGCTGAGTTAAGGCTGCTCTGTGCCTGCTCAAAGATGTAATAAATGCCACATTAAAAACAAGACAGACCCACCTCGGCTCCTATATCAAAGTATTCAATTCTAATTACTGTGGAAATGCATTTACGCCGCCTCTAAGCAGCATTAAACAGTCTGAGTAAAGACGTCTAAATGCCGCTTCAGAAGCGCTTCTGAGCCGGTGTAAATTTGGCATAAAAGTCTCTGAGCTGCAGAGCCGAACCACATGAGAAAAACACTCTCGAGAACAAAAGTGTTCAATAATTCATTGGCAGATTGATAGATGAAGGTCTCCGCTAGAATAAATACATATCTGACAGGATCCTCAAACATCTGCAGAAACACAAGGTTCGTGTGAACATCAGTAAGGATCTCCTCATAAATGTCTGGGTGCGAGGTTTCTTCATTGCACAAAATGTTCAAATGTTTTTGACTCGTTTTCCAGAACAAATACCTAATCATCCTTAAATCTACATTTACTGGAGAAGCATCTAAATGCATCTAAATAAAATGAGTTTATGCTTAAAACAAGAACTAACATCTGCCAGCGTGGTCAGAAAAAAAAATAAAATCATTTTCCTTTTGAATTAAGACCCCATTTGCACATATTTTTTCTTGTTAGGCATAAACTCAATTTAGATGCATATTTTTGCATTACTTTTGCTTC
>CM071949.1:30675000-30682500 GCA_036784905.1 Acrossocheilus fasciatus | reverse complement strand
GCCATGTTATTGTATAGTACTTTACAGTAGGCTACCATAAAGGCCATGGTCTATAAAAATGGCAATCATTCAGTACCATGGTATCAAATTATGATGCTGTCGCTTGTAATAATAGCATTATTGCAATATAATTATTGCATTATTTGGATTCAGATGTTCAGTGTTTGTCTTGTGAAAAACATCAGCTCAGTGTGTGAGTCTGCAGCGGTGATGATGATGATGATGATGATGTGAATTACTGTGAATTCCTTAATTATTCATAAATTATTAATAGATGGTTGATTATGGAAGGTTTGAGTCTTGCTCAGTGGTTTGGTGGTTAAGTAATAACTCATATGTTTGTGGTGTGTTGAGCACGTTTAGCCTGCTTATAGTTGGGTTCATCTGAGGTCATTCTGTGCTTCTGACAGACTCCGTTTCAGATCAAAGTTTGGATGCACTCGACTCGAAAGATTTTATGAGTCTCATAATGTTATGATGGCTTGTGATGTTCTGCACTTGTAAGTTGCTTTGGATAAAAGCATTTGCTAAATGAAATGTTAATGGGTTCTGCTGAAATACTCGTAATTAGTTTTCTCAAGGAATTTAAATGCCAAAAACACGTGAATTTCTGTACAAAATCACACATTTTTATTAAAATGCAATGGTTGGTTGAGTTGTAGCGGCTCAAAAAGCCTCCAGAACACAAGTGAACTCCTTCAAGACAGTTTAAAACAGCTTGTTTAGAGTGAATCATTCAGAGTGAATCATTCTTTTAAATGAATCAGTGGTTCACTGAACAGTCTGGAGTCATTTGTAAAAAAGTCTGGATTTGAATGATTTAAAAAAAAAAAAACAATCCTTATCCAAATGTCACAGAAATTTATAAATAACATTAAATAATAATAAATCAATGCACATATCCAGATCAGTATGCATAAACTCACAGATGTCCTTTATGATTCATTTTAACTTACGAATCTAATGCCATCTATACTGTTCTGTAATGTTTGTACGCATAATATTTGTGAACTGTGTCATCATCACGCGTCTTTAAAAGCAGCACCGCTTATTATTAGCTTCAAACATAATCCAGCTCTAATTTAACTCGTATTAATGATGCCCTCCAGAATTTGCATTCACACAATCTTCCAAGGGTGTCTCAAAGGCAAACGACAAAAGCCTTTTATACCATGATAAAGAAGGAGAGTCTCTACTGGCATGTAAAGGAGAAATCTCTATTGTGAGCGGCCGTATGAAAGCGGCGTTAAGTGAAATGGAAATACTACATATCATCAGCTAGGAGAAGTGTGTTAGATGATTTCATTCTTCAGGCTTTTGTGTGTCTGTCAGCAGGACTTCAGATCAGTCTCAAGGTTAAAGCTGCGCTTTTGCAGGACGAGGTTCAGACGGAGGCCTGATCTGAGATCTGCTGGGCTTACATTTATATCCATTCATGCTTTTAAGAATGAGAGCAGTTTGCTATAAAAGCCATAATTGGCATAAAAAGCCATAATATGCACAAAATAATGTATAATTTGAAGGAATTTGAAGGAAGGAGTTTTACCAGTATTTTGAATTTTACTCTTCATTGCATTGTGTTTTAGAGTAAACAGAAATGCCCGTAACATTAATGGGTGATGTTGTGTGTAATGAGCTGTTATTTTACAGATTTATTTTTTTTACAGAAATGCACATGATTCTTAACAGCTGTGATGGTCTCAGCAGGTCTTGTGGATGTCTGCATCTCGTTCCACCGGTTTTATAGTTTTTTTTCAGCTGCTTGCACACATTTTTGAAACTATGCCTCTTTTTTTCAAAACTTTACACACAAATCCAAGAATTGCACACGCAAAATGTAAAATGCCTCACATTTCTTGCAAAATGAAGCAATGCATTCAAAATATCACAAACACGTCTCAAAAGCAAACACCTTTGCCATAATATTAATTCCTGTTAGATTTGTGTGTTGTGTTTTGCAAAAAGTGTTTTATGAAATTGAAAAGGCTGAGAATCAGCGTCTGGTTTTGTTGATTTGGTGTGTGTCTCTGCTGTTTGAGTGAAGCTTTCAGAAACTGTGAGACAAGGAAAGATTTTGTGTGGAAGCAGCTGAAAAACACTGTGAACAGAGAGGGTGAAGCGTCTGGAAAACATCTTTATGCTTATTTGAAATGCACAATCAACCAGATATTGCTTGTTCGTTTCTGTAAATAATAGCAGGAGAGAATATGCACCGTATAAATAACATACTGCCTCTATATTCAAACTCTACACAAGCTAGCACAGTTTTGATTTCAAGTGTTTGAAAATAACTCTGTGGGTTTATGATGTAAGTACATGTTGCATTGCTGAAAGGTGCACCAAAGCAGGCATTAGCTTGACATTCAGACGGTTTCCTACTATTGTCATGACAAAGCAACAGTTTAAAGGACATTTTCTGAGATGTGACGGCACATAATGCACGTTTAGGCCTTTTTGCAAGTCTATGAACGGCTAATGTCTACAAAAGTGCCATTTGAAATTGAGGCAACACTGAGAATGCACTGCATGATTTGTCAAAGACTGGAAATGTACCAAGACGGTTCACTCGTATTGCTATGAATTAAAAAAAAAAAAAACATTTATGAGAGAGCTCATATCCAGCTTTATTGCTAATATGAAATACATTGAAATGTCAAACATATACTTTTTTTTTTTTGCACTATTTGAGTGTAAAAACTACATTTATGTGGCAGATCATGTCAGATTTTATTGTTGGTAAGAAATAGGATATGTTATTGAAATATAAAATATAGCCAGCGTTTTTTTTTTTGCACTATTTGATTGTAAAATCTACATTTATAAGGCAGTTAATGTCAGTTTTATTGCTGATTTGAAATACGGCATTGGAATGTAAAATATGCATATTTATATATCGGGTTTTGTTGCAGATGTGAAATACATTATTATTTAATTTTTTTTTTACACTGTAAAAAGTATGAGGTAAAATATGTTATTGAAATCTGAAATACATGTTTTTATTGCTATTTTAGAGTTAAAAACAACATTTATGAGGCAGGTCATGTCAGATTTTATTGCTGATTTGAAATATGTTATTGAAATGTGAGTTTTTCCAGCCGTTTATAGTGATTTGAGTATTTCCCCAGTCGTGTAGACAGCAGTTGGTCTTGCATGAGTGAAGTAGCTTCCCGAGCCGTCACAAATATATCAGACTTTCCCTGAAAGGGACCTTGCTTTTGTTGCGTTTTGAATTGCAGTCTGATACACTATGAGATGCAATAATGCATGAAATTGAGTTTATGTATGTAGAAGTGTTTGCATTCATGTACATGTGTGTGTTATGAGCTTAAAAGTGAGAGTCATTGCTCATTTCGTTTCAGTTCCCATTGACTTGCATTGTATTATTTTGTCCTGTTCTGTTTGGTGACCAACATTCTTTAATATATGTGACCCTGCAGCACAAAAGCAGTCATAAGCAGCACAGGTATATTTGTAGCAATAGCCAACAATACATTGTATGGGTCAAAATTATCAGTTTTTCTTTTATGCCAAAAGAATATTAAGTAAAGATCATGTTCTATGAAGATATTTTGTTTTTTGATTAATAATATGCATTGCTAATTACTTAATTTGGACAACTTTAAAGGCAATTTTCTCAATATTTAGATTTTTTTGCTCCCTCAGATTCCAGATTTTCAAATAGTTGTATCTCAGACAAATATTGTCCAACAAACCATACATCAATGGAAAGATTATCTATTTCTAAAAATTGACCCTTATGACTGGTTTTGTGGTCCAGGGTCTCATATCTCCTTATGTGTTCAACAGAAGAAAGAAGGTAACAACATAAAGATGAGTAAATGATGACAGACTCTTCATTTGTGTGTGAATGAGTGAGTTATGTAATGTGTTAGCCGAGTGTTTGCACGCGTGTGTGTGTGTGTGTTTGGATTTGTCTCGTTCTGGCATCCGAAAGTTTCTCGGTTTCTGTGCGACGAGTTTCCTGCAAAACCTCACAGAACAGCTGAAGTCTGGTCTCGGAGGCCTGATGGATTTGTGTAGGAACAGCTCTGAATGTGTTCACAGATCCTCTCTGGGAACGATCAGGTGTTTAGCAGCTCTCCAGCTTTATAAGCTCTTAATGATTGTTTGTTTGTCGATTCCAGGAGATCTGATTGGCTCTCTCTCTCTCTCTCTCTCACACACACACACACACACACACACACACACACTCTCTCTCTCTCTCCTGTGGGGGCCGGACAGATGGCGACCCTTCGCTCTCGGTGCAGGAACATAAGAGCCCCTCGCTGAAGCGTATCGGTGGAAACGCCTATGACTGTAACTCCAGCGAGGGATCATGCAATGATACCATTTTTTCAGATCCAATCCGATCCAGAAAATTCTGAGTATCGGCTAATTCCGATCCGATACCGATACCAGCACAGTATTTTTATTTTTTTTTAAATCAATGTTGAATTTCTATACTTATGTGTCACTCTTTTGTATGTTAAACACAATCTACTAGACACCTTCATTTTAATGAAAAATAACATGAAAGAATATATAGGGGCTGTTTACACCTGGTCACTTCATGCGTTTTGTGATATAAATCCGATCTTTCAAACCACTTCAGGAGGTGTTCTGGGCCGTGAAACTGGACATGTGTAAATATATCTGGTTGTTGAAACCACATGTGTAAATTTTACTCCTCACAAAATGTACAAAATAATAAATGTGTGAGACCGTGTTACAGGCTGTATATGACTATATATGACGAGTAGCTGAGCATCTCTTGAGCAAACTGACGAGCAGATGGTCAACACACTCATCTTCATTAAAAGACAAACGTATCTTTCCAGCGCTGATGATGTAGTGCTCTCCTACTGCGGTCTTTAATTAATAGCTGATAATTAATAAAATGCAGCGCAAATCTTTTGATTTCGTTGACATGAACTTACACGTTATATTTAAATATAGCGCGAGAATTGAAGATCGGATTTATATCTGTTTTGCGACTGTGGCCAAGTGTAAATGGAAACGTTTTAACAAATCAGATCGAGATCCGAGACCAGGTGTGAACAGGCACATTCATAATCTATGACAAAAATACTATTATAAACTAGGTTAGAGCATAATTCAGCAGCAAAAGTTATTCTAGAAAAATCATGAGTGCACAATCTTATCAAATCTAAACATAACATTATTTGAAGTGAGTATGTGACGGACTGAATCTGGTAAAATGTTACACATTGCTCCTTGTATTGTTGTAAAATGCATTAATGAAAACAAGTAAATGTATTTATTTATAAATATAAACTACAAAATTAAAAGACATTTCATATAATAGAAGAGTCCTAGATTATTAATAGCCTTGATAGTTTAGAACAAGAAACGCTGTAAATAATCTTTCATTGTGAAAAGCTCCACTAGAGAGCGGCACGAATGATCACAGCGCCGCTCCGGATAGAGAAGTTCGTAGCACAAAGCATAGAGATGTTATTAAATCTGTGCGATAGTTTAGTGAGCCTTTTCTTTTAACAGTTTTAAATTTGAGTTATTGTGCGCTCGTGGAGAGATTTTAATCGTCTTGACTGTCGTAAACACAGTTTGAACGCTGAACGGAGGATGACAGACAGACGCAGCGGAGAGAAGAGTTTCCGTGTGAGTTTAAGGACTTAAATATTCATCTGTTCCTCACATTAAACTATGGAACGGCTTCAGAACACTTGGACTTTATGGTGCTTTATAATGTTCTTGTGCTTTCGTGGGGCTTAACAATGACACAGAATAGTATACGCACAATATCGGTTTTGTATCGGTCTCGTCTCACCGGCAGTATCGGAGCCGATACCGATCTCTAACTCCAGCACGTCGATCTGAAGTCTGATCAAACCGCTCTCGAATAACAACCAGCTGACGGGAGTTTCTCTGACTGGCGTCTCTTCATCCTCCGCTCAGAGCAGCTCTCTGAAGTGATGGAGTGATTGTTGAGGAGCAGATTGGTTTATGATGAGCGCTGTGATAAAACGCTCCTCCAGAGAATTAATGAACAGGAACTGAGAGAGAGAGCAGCTCCACCTCATTTGCATCTGAGCCAAGGTTATTATAGTTAAGCCAACCCCCCAGAAGACCTCAGATGACGCCAACCCTCAGACAACATACAAAACTACCAAATTTTGCTATGAGTTTGATCGCAACATATAATCATTGCTGTTAATAGTGTTCACTGTCTGTTTGATTACATGAAATTAACTAACTGCTTGATTTTTACTGTATATTTCTAGGAGCCATCTTAATTTGAGAAATCACATGATGATTTAAGAGATCACATGATCAATCAGACTACACACTGATCCAAAAAAAACAAAAAGTAAAAAAAAAAATTAAATTAAATTTAATTGAATTAAAAAAAAAAAAAATTGAATTACACAATGTAAATTTTTTATTTATTTATTTTTATTTATTTATTTATTTATTTTTGGATCAGTGTGTGGTCTGATTGATCATGTGATCTCTTAAATCATCATGCGATTTATCAAATTAAGATGGCTCCTAGCTCTATTGTCAGCTTGGCATTGAAAAAGTTTGCCTTGTTTTTATCCAGTAAATTGCTCTACATGCTTTCATCTCGCTTGTGATTCTTTTGATGTTTGACAGTGTGCGGATTTCAAGCTCTTACATTTTGGGAAACGTTTTTGGTCTACGCACCTCAGTTGGATTATTCTGAAGGCGCTCTGTTCTCGAGTCTCTGGCTGCTTACCGTATATTTCTGCCATATTGTAATGGGGCGAACGAGACGTGAGATGTGCGGATCCAAGTGCAAGCTTTTGTTATAAAACATGGTCAAAACACAGGCAGGGTCAAACAACAGCAAACAGGTATAGCCCAGGCAAGACAGAGGAATAATCCTTGGACAAACATGGGTCTTTGATCAGCGGACAATATCCAGAAGGCTTGACAAGAGGGGTAATCTGATAACATGAGCAAAAGTCCAGGCGAGGAGCAAACACAGTCCGAAACAGCAAGCAAAGGGTTAAATCCAAAATACATGGGCAAGAATCAGGAACTAGGAAATCTGGAAACACAATGAGACTAGACTAAGACTAGAACTATGAACTATAAACTATAAACTAAGACTCCATAAAGCATCTATCACTTGGAGAGATGATAAACGCAGAATAGTACTGAGACTAGACAGATCTGAACAGGATCTGAGTGAGTATTAAATAGAGTGTGTAATAGCTCTCAGGTGAGCATGTGATTGGTGAAAGCTGTGTGATCGGTGCAATGGATGATGGGAAATGCAGTCCAGTGTGACGTGTAACAGTCTGTGTGGTGTGAGAATCAATATGATGGAAGGGCAACCTCGAGTGGACGGAAGACCACAAACTGGATTCGTGACAGAACCCCCCCCCCCCCCCCCCCCCCAAAGAAGGGCTTCCAGACGCTCCCCAGATAGTACAATACAGGAGGGTGGTGGAGCGGAGGCGGAACAGGGGGAGGGCCGGAGGGACAGGCCCG
>CM071949.1:30665000-30670000 GCA_036784905.1 Acrossocheilus fasciatus | reverse complement strand
ATTATGATTATTATTATTAAAAAAGTTTTTTTTTAAAAAGAGAAATAATTTCACTGTAAATTGAAAAATATCAAGTATTTACGAAAATATAATACTAGTAATATTAATAAAATGATCTCAGCAGGGATTCAGGACGATTCAAATCAACATTGGACATTAAAATGACATGTTTTGCTTTCATTGTTCATCATTTTTCATCAAAAGCTTGTTGAAATGACTTCAATTCTTTGAATTTTCCCACCACCTGAAATTCTAGAAATCTTCACCAGAAATTGTAGAAATTGTAAGAAGTCCCATCTTACAATTTATGTGAAATATCATGTTTTATTATGAAATACATCTTATTATGAAGACAAATGAGTTATGATAAGGGCTATTATAGTCAAGCAAAGCAAAAAACACAACTTACTTAAAATACAACTTTGACTAAAATAAAAATAAATATTGTAAAAAATAAAAATAACTATAACTTTATTTCATTTTAATTTAGTTTAACTTGGTGTACTAAAACAACTCAAACTACATCAAATAAATATTTAAAATTCAAATTTATTCAAATTTCATATTTTAAAAAATAAACAAATAAATAAATAAAAATGACAAAACCACACAACATACTTTCTACAACTTTTAGTAAAATTAAAATGGAAACAGAAAACTAATAAAAATACTGGTTGTGAGTTCATGTTGATTTTAATGAACTGATGTTCTTGCTCAATATTTATCTTGTTTTCCAGAACAAATATCTAAGCATTCTTAAATCAAGATTTAAAATAACAAGACAAGTCGTCTTGTTTTCTGAGAAATTGTAAGTTTATCTGCTGATGGAGAAAAATCAGCTTAATTCAAAAAGAAAACTGGATTATTTTTCGGAGCTGACTGGCAGATTTGTTCTTGTTTTAAAGCAGAAACTCGTTTCGTTTTGTTCAGTTTCACAGAAAAATGTCAAATAAATGCATCTTGATTTATGGATGTTCAGAAAACAGGACTGAAGTACTGTGTGAGAAGAACATCAGTTTTTGCAGTGTGTTATATCGAGTGATGAACCCTTAAGATCTGAGACTCATTTCGTAAAGATCCCGAAGCTTGTGTTAGTGCAGGACCTTCTGTGTCTCGGCCGTTTTCGTTTGTGTCAGACATGCGTAATGGGATATTAAATTACCCAGCGTCCTCTGCTCCACCTGGACCCTGGCCATCTGTTCTTCTGATGCATCAGGTGATTCTCTGATGAACATCACGCCAAACCCGAGCCGAGTCTGTCGGACTGTGATTTGTGGCCCGTTTGAGGATGATTTTAAATGTGTTGTTGATGAAGGTACTTTCGCAGATCAGAACAAATACAGACGAAAGGAGACGAGCTGAAAAAAGATTCACAATTAATCAAGATAAAGCTGAAATCGAGATATGGCTTTGTGCAATTACTAAATTGATTTATTTAAAAAAATAAATATACAAGCTCAGTGGTTTAATGATTAAAAATTAAGAAATTAAGACAGCCATAAATATTAGTATTGTAAAGATTATCTTTAAGATTATTATTATTATATACAAAAAATATATTTAAGCTCAATGTTTTAACATTTGAAAATTGAAAAAAAAAAAAAAAATAGATAAATAAAATTAAAGCTGCCATAAATATTAGTGTTGTAATTTAACAGTTAAATAATAACTGAATAATAATAATAATATATTTTTCTTAAATGTTTATATTATTAAGATTTTTTTTAATTTTACAGTTATATAATATTAATATTATTTATACAGTTCTTATTTGGTTTAATATTATTATTATTATTATTACTCTATCTCTATCTCTCGCTTTCTTCTCAGAAATCATAATTAAAATAATAATAAACATTATTATTTTATAGCTGTATAATAAAAAAAAATGGACCAAATTGTGGAGGCATAAAAAAACAAGAACAGCAAACCTGGAGTGTTACTTTTTTTTATTGCATTTTAAATAAAAAAAAAATTTTCTGAAAAAAAAATTGATTTTCTTTTCTCTGAATAGTGCAGGCCTAGATTGTATTCTCCAGCTGTTTGTGGTGATCTGAGTTTCTGTGTTATTCAGCAGATGGAAGATACTGTAATGGAACAGTGCTGCGTTATCATCATTCAGCTCCGCTGTCAGAAACAATGAAGAACTCCAGTCTGTGTTTCTCACAAACACGTTTGAGGAGCGTTTGTGACGGATGTAATGTGATCGTGCTGCTTGAGAAGGATTTTGATTAAGCGTTATGTTTATTAAACATTATTTCCAGTTGTTTTGTGATCCGGAGGAGAATCTAAGGCTATGTTGAGAATAGCATACTCTCCCATACTGCTGTTCATTTACTGTATGTTAATTCATCTATTACATGTGCTAAAATCTGCATCATACAGAACACACTGTACACAATATTACTGTATTATCCTCAGTGCAATGAAGTAACTCGATCTTTCATTTCCAATGTGACAAATTAACATTATATTAGCTGTGATTTTTGACTCATTTGTGACTCATTATTTGTTCTGATTTCCAAGAGCTGATGTGTTCAAAATGTGGTTGAAATGCAAAATAATGTTTAACTGGACAACAATGGATGGATTAAACATGCTGATATATATGTCCATATAAAGCGGATAAATAACTAGTCTAATATTAAATTGGTTTTAATCTAAATAAAGAAAAAAAGAGCATCACACACATGCAAAAAAAAAAATAAAATAAAAATATATATATATTTATTTATTTATTTTTTGTGCTGTCAAATGATTAATCGCAACCAAAATAAAAGTTTTTGTTTACATAATGTATGTGTACTGTGTATATTTATTACATATATATAAATAATCACACATGCATGTGTATATTTCAGAAAAATGTTATTTTTATATATTAAATATATTTATTTATAATATAAATTATATGAATATAAATATAGACATGTAAATACATGTAAATATTTTCAAAATATATACTGTATGTGTGTGTATTTATATATTCATAATAAATATACACAGTACACACACATATATTATGTAAACAACAACTTTTATCTTGGATGTGTTTAATCGTGATTAATCGTTTGGCAGCACTAATATATATATATATATATATATATATATATATATATATATATATAATTTGATGTCACTCTAGTTAAAGATAGTAAATGAGACTTTTTTTAAATTTCATTTTAAATCACAATAAAATGGCAATATTAATTACTAATAAATTAACTATTACATAACGTTAATTTCAAGATGCATGCAAAAACACATGCATACCAATTTATGCAAATAGATTTACATAATATTTACTATAATTATAAATAAATAATTTGAAAATGAATCAATACATTTTAAACATGATAAAAAAAGAAATAAATAATCAAACAGATTTATACTTTAGATAGTCCAGCACTGTCAAAATAAAAGTCCTTATTTTCAACATTTATCGGTCAAACAGAAAAACGTACTGTATGATGCTGATCATTTAAACAGTTCAGATATATCAGTCACTAGGATGCACTATTCAGTGTTTACTGTGTAGTTAGCACAGTATTCCACTCTGAACACGGCCTTCAGGTGTGTGTTTGGAGGCGTTCAGTCTGGTTTGTCAGGAGAATCTGAGTCTGAATCACGGCTGCACTAAGCAGCTAGCCTGTAAAAGTTTACTGATCTCTTCATGAGCCGCTGATCCTCTCCAGGGCTTTGAATGAATCGTCTGGTTGTGAAACACGAGCGCTGGCCTCCATCAAGCCTCAGGTTGAGCTCCAGAGGCCAAACTCGCTCAGAACAGATCCGTCTGGATCTAAAGACACAGAGGAGTGTTAAAGGGAACTACAGGCCAGTTTGAGAGCTGAATGGAGGCTGATGTTATCAGGTGAAAGTTTCTGGCTTGTGTTTGTGTAGCTGGCAGGTGAGCGTCAGTGTCTCGTTTCTTTGATCAAATGTCTCGTCTGAACCTCGTACAACCACACATACTGGCAGAAACCAGAAAGACGGCCTGTGTTTGTCCCACAGTCCACTGTCTTTCCAAAACACCAAGGGAACGTGTTTACTGACGCAGAAGAGCCCAAAACAGCAGCATGTGTGGATTCAGAACGATCTGTGATTGCTATGATTATGATATGGGTATATATATATATACTATACATTCAAAAGTTTGTGCTCGGTGAGTTTTTGAAAGAAGTCTCTTCTGCTCACCAAGGCTGTATTTATTTGATCAAAAATACAGTAAAAATTGTGAAATATTATTGTGAATTAAAATAACAGTTTCCTATGTGAATATGTGTTAAACTGTAATTTATTTCTGTGATGCGCAGCTGTATTTTCAGCATCATTACTGCAGTCTTCAGTGTCACATGATCTTCAGAAATCATTCTAATATACTGATTTGCTGCTCGATAAACATTTCTGATTATTATCAACGTTGAAAACAGTCGTGCTGCACAATATTTTTGTGGAAACCGTGATGCATTTTATTTTTCAGGATTCACAGATGAATAGAAAGTTCAAAAGAACAGCATTTATTCAAATTAGAAATCTTTTGTAACATTGTAAATGTCTTTACTGTCACTTTTGATCAATTTGATGCATGCAAATCTTAATTTCTTTAAAAAAAAAAAAAAAAAAATACTGATATGCACACATTTATGTATTTTGTTTTTTAAAGAAATTTATATTTTTATTTAGCAAATAAAAATGCGTTATGTAGATCATTGTTATGCATTAAGTTGATCAAAAGTGACAGAATACAGTTTAATGATAGCAAATGAGATGCACTAAAAAAAAAAAAAAAAAACTGAAATTAAACACTTATTTCAGACAATATTAATAGATTATTTGAATAGTTAATTTTCCATTGACACACACTAATGTTAATCGGCCAGTACCAGTGGATCTTAAAATAACCAGTCATCAGGTGATATATCAGTCCATCACTTGCATGATTACAGGAGAAAAATCTTGACGTTGTAATGTTTCCATGTAATGCACTCCAGAGTTTTTCA
>CM071949.1:30637500-30660000 GCA_036784905.1 Acrossocheilus fasciatus | reverse complement strand
AAAAGAGGCTCTGTGCGGGGAGATATATTTCACTGCGACAGGTCAGCGGCGCCTATAAAAGCGCTTCACTTGAGTGTAATAAACGTCTCAATCTCTCAGGACGGTGACCTCTGAACCCTGCGCCTCTCAGAGGTCACGACCCAGGTCAAGGAGACCAGAGATGCTGTTGAAGGATCCTGTTTGTGTTTTTAACATAAAGGCTGATTGTGGGAAATGTGAGCCGCTCTCTTTGATTTGTCCTAATGTTTATTTATACAACACAGCTTTACAGTAATAGGAAAATAACAGCAACACTGTTGCAATATTTTTTCAATTTTGACTATAAAGCAGCTTTACAAGAGACATTATTAATTATTATAACTTATTTTGTGCTAAGTGTTATTTTAGTACCATTCAGATACTATTTTTATTTAGCTATATATTTTTTTCATTTTCAAATTCATTTTAAAATTTGAGTAATTTTATTTATTTATTTTTTGTTTGTTTGTTTTATAATATATATAAATATCTAGTTAATTTATTACATCATAAACTAAATGAAAATGACAGCCCTGGAAACTAACTGAATCAAAATATATATTTTTTAATAATTTATTTTATTTCAGTTAATGTTCATTTTCCCTGGTAAAATCCTAAAAATGTGTTACTTAAAATAAATGTTAACTGAAATAAAATAAAATTTAAAAAACTTAAAAACTTATTTTATTTCACCTAATTTAATTATTTTGTTTACTAAAATAAGTTAAACTGAATAAACTCATATTTATTAAATACAAAGTATATATATATATATATATATATTTATTCATTTTTATTTTTTTAATTTATACATAAAAACCTAAAAATATTTTATATACTAAGTTTAGTATTTAGTGGTCAGGTTAGGGGATAGAAAATATCATTAACCTGATAGAAAATCAATGGAAGAGCAATGTCCTCACTTTAGATAGCTAAACAAACGTGTGTGTTTTCGTGTGTGTGTGTGTGTGTGTGTGTGTGTGTGTGTGTGAGTGTGTGTGTGTGTGTGTGTGTGTGTGTGTGAGTGTGTGTGTGTGTGTGTGTGTGTGTGTGTGTGTGTGTGTGTGTGTGTGTGTGAGTGTGTGTGAGTGTGTGTGTGTGTGTGTGTGTGTGAGTGTGTGTGAGTGTGTATGTGTGTGTGTGTGTGTGTGTGTGTGTGTGTGTGTGTGTGTGTGTGAGTGTGTGTGAGTGTGTGTGTGTGTGTGTGTGTGTGTGTGTGTGTGTGTGAGTGTGTGTGAGTGTGTGTGTGTGTGTGTGTGTGTGTGTGTGTGTGTGTGTGTGTGTGTGTGTGTGTGTGTGTGTGTGTGTGAGTGTGTGTGAGTGTGTGTGTGTGTGTGTGTGTGTGTGTGTGAGTGTGTGTGAGTGTGTGTGTGTGTGTGTGTGTGTGTGTGTGTGTGTGTGTGTGTGTGTGTGTGTGTGTGTGTGTGAGTGTGTGTGTGTGTGTGTGTGTGTGTGTGTGTGAGTGTGTGTTTGCTGTCAAAGACAAACTGAAATCAGCTTTGACCAACAAATGCAAAGAAATATAAAGAACAGCAGAGCATCCTGGGAAGGCTGAGAGCTCAGTCTGGTTCAGTGTGTGAGAGGCGTGTTTGACCCCATGACCTTCAGAGTTGAAACGAAGGCCACCAGTGAAATCACAACCCTGGCGAGAGAAGAGACGCACACACATGAGTGAGTGAGTGAGTGAGTGTGTGTGTGTGTGTGTGTGTGTGTGTGTGTGTGTGTGTATACACTTGTTTTTCTATTCAGGTGGGGACTTAAACCGGAATACACACAGACTCATGGGGACTCGTGTCATGGTGGGGACCTAAATTGAGGTCACCATGGGTACAAAACGCTTATAAATCACACAGAATGGAGTGTATTGAGAATCTGAAATAGCAGACAGTCTCCTGTAAGGGGTAGGTTTAGGTGTAGGGTTGGTGTAGGACAATAGCACATACAGTAAGTACAGTATAAAAACCATTACGCCTATGGAGAGTCCCCACTTCTCACAAAAACAAACATGTGTGTGTGTGAGTGTTTCATGCATTTTTTCCATGCGATAATCTTATCCACTGACCGCAGTCCAGTTTAAACGAGCGGTGAATCAGTGTATCAGTGCTGCTGTGAGTGTTTAAATGAGATAATTGAGCACAAACACACCTCTTTTGATGTAAATGAGGCTCGTTTTGTTGTGCAGCTCATTCACAAATCTCAGCTCTGTTTGTCTGTAGTGCTGACTGCTGCACTTTCTGTGCGTAAATATCATTTCTATTTACAGGAGATGTTTGTGTAGATGTAATTCGCCAAATGATGTACCTTTCATCCATGTTTTAGTGAATTATGCACTGAATCAATGGCGTTATCAGCAGCACTATATAACAGTGTATACTGAATTTGGCCTTTTTATACAATATCACTGTCTTCAATCATTAAGCCACGTTAAGTATTTTCTTTATTATGGTTTTCTATCAGAGGAAAGCACTTAACATGCGTGCACTTTGCATTCATAGTTTGCATCATCAATAAGGTGTATACTGAGTTTTTAATATTACTTTCTTAATGCATTAAGCCACTTTAAATGTTCTTATTATAACGGCTTTCTATGAGAGCAAAACACTTAACAGGTAATTAACATGTTTGCATATAAATTCTGGGTTCAGCTGCTTGCCACATATTATATTTTATTAGTAAACTGTATACCGAATTTGGCCTTTTCATATCACTATTTTTTTAATTGCAGTAATAACAAACAAATATTACAGTATGCACAAAACAAACAGAAAATACAGCACGTACAAAACATACAAAAATCCTTTCAATAATAAACGAGTTATGGTTTCATCCAATAAGCCACTTATGTTTTGTTTTCTATGCGTTTTTAAATGCATTGCTTTCAAAGTCCTTTCAGAAAGTCAAAGACTATCCAAGTAGCTTTAAGGTGAATGCAATATTTTAGTCATCTCAACATTAGTTATTGTTCATTTTCAAAGTGTAATTGGTCATTTAAATGTCTGTTTTTAAGAGGAAAAGTATCGGTATCTGGCCCTGTGTTCATCTGTAGTTAATCAGGTTTCGGAGGTCTGTTCCGGGATCAGTGATGAATGGGGTTTTTTCTGGGTTTGTGGGAGATCAGCACTTTTATTCTGCTGTTAACGCAGCGGCTCACACTCGCTCACCTCACGTTTTCTTCACCGTTCTGTGTTTTTTGCGGTCAGTGTTGTGTTTTACAGCTCTGTCACAGCAGTTGTAGATGCTGACGGGGTTATGAATTTTTATTTTATCATTTTATTAAGGTTTAACGTGTGATGCTTTTTTAAGGCTCAGTAGAACTGAACAAGATACAATAAAATACAATGATATATTTTATGATGTATTTTATTTTATTTTGTTTGTTTAGTTTACTTTAGGATTAATACGTTTATTTTCAAGGTTTACCAAAGCTGATCAAGACAAATAATACAGTGTTTTTAGTAAGTATTTATTATTTATTTATTCATTCATTCATGTGATTATTATATTTTTATTTTTATTATTTTATTTTATTTTATCATTTTATTAAGGTTTAATGTGTGATGTTTTTAAAACTCAATAGACTGAACGAGATGCAAAAAAATTAAATGTTTTAGTATTTAATTTAATTTAATTTAATTTAATTTAATTTTGTTTTGTTTTGTTTTATTTACTGTAGATTTAATATGTGATTTTTTTCAATGCTTACCCAAGCTGATCAAGACACAATTAATAAAATGTTTTTAGTATTTATTTATTCATTCATTCATTCATTATTTTATTTTATTTTATTTTATTTTATTTTATTTTATTTTATTTTATTTTATTTTATTTTATTATTTTATTTTATTTTATTTTATTTTATTTTATTATTTTATTTTATTTTATTTTATTTTATTTTAGGTGTAATATGTGATGTTTTCCAAGGCTAACCAAAACTGAATGTGATACAAATAATAAAATGTTTTTACACTCTAAAAAGGCTGGGTTAAAAAATAACCCAACCTTAACCCAGCCGCTGGGTAACTATGGGACAGAACACGCGCTGGGTTGTTTTGACCCAAGTGTTGGGTTGAGCCATTTGACCCAGAATGCTGGGTTGTTTATTTAACCCAACCAATGGGTCAGGTTAACTGTGTTGCTGGGTTAAACATTACCCAAACATTGGGTTATTTATTGTCTCATTGCCTTGCTACGTTTATATTTACCAATATTACTAATAATAATAATAAATAACAATCACAAAGAAATGTAAAATTATTATTTTTCTGTAATACAATTACACAACACAAAAAAATGCAACTGTAAATAACAATTTAATGAGTTTTCACTTTTCTTTTTAAAAACATTTTTTGAATGGGTGCTATACTGTTACACATTACACCCAATCCCTACAGACATAAATAAAATGTTTTTTGTAGATCAGTTTCTTTAAAAAACAAAACTTTGTAAACTAGGTACTGTAGACTCCTATTCTTTGTCAACATCGCAGCATCATAACACTATAAAATTGATTATTGCCACATGAGAATCAGTCCAAACATTGTGCCATTAAACCTAAGCCAAACAAAGAGACCTACAACAGACAATACATGTGACAAAAAATTAAAACGTTACAAGTGGCCAGAAAAAACTGTTGCCCTCAAATACTTCACACATGAAGACTCATGTCCATCGATATGATATACTGCATGCTGGAGAAATTCCCAGGAAGGAAGATGTTAGTGTAGCTAACATCAAGCACAAAAAAAGGACTTGAAAAAGATAAACAGCCTCAAGCAACAAGTCCATTTCAACGGCATGGCCCGAAACAATGGTGAAGGTGTGGGATGTCGTCTCGTCACCAAGGCACAAAATATGCAGGAATGCATCACCATGTTGGTCCCCACCTGTTAATTACACAACACTTAGCCTTGCAACATAACTTACATTTTTACAAGTTGTAACATTTAAGTTGACTTAAATAACGTTTAAGTGTATTTTATGGAAATCAGCCAAACCATCTGAATTTTCCTGTGAACTGGGTCTGGTAAAGGTTGCTCAAACTAAATATTTATTGTGTTACTGATTTAGGTTTCTTTCTGCTTACTGGCACTTCTTGGTTGTCTACCTAAATTTCATCCAACCAACATGGCATAAATTATGGGGTATTTAAAGCCCCCAGTATATTATATAGTACTGTGCAAAAGTTTTAGGCCACTAGTATTTTAGCCAGCTAAATAAAAAAGTGATTTTAAGTCAGTTATTTCTATCTTTTGCTGTAATGTGTCTGTAGGAAATATCAGTTTACATTTCCAAACATTCATTTTGCAATTAATTGTAATAATCCAGTGACATTTTTGTTTGATCTGATCTGGTCATCATCCAGTCTGTCTGGATTGGAATGACATGAAGAAACAGAATAAACTGAGACAGACTAAATCCAGAAGAACTGTGGCAACATCTCCAAAATGCTTCAAGAAACCTCCTGCAAAGCTCCTGAGAAACTCTGCTCAAGTGCACCGAGGGCAAAAGCTGCTTTAAATTTAAAGGATGATCACACCAAATATTGATTTAATTTAGTTAATAGAAGTTAATTGATAAAGAAAATCTATTTATGACATTATTTTTGACAGCATCCTCATTTTACAGCATTTTTTCACAAGTGTCTAACACTTTTAACAGTACTGTAGGTTTGCAGGTAGGTTCTTGAAGTGTCTTGGAGATGTTGACACAGTTCTTTTGGATTTAGTTTGTCTCAGTTTCTTCATGTCACTCCAGACAGACTTATTGATGATCAGATCCGATCTGTGTGGAGCACTGGCTGTTGTCAGACATTCACTGGATTATTACAATTAATGACAAAATGAATGTTTGGAAATGTAAACTGATATTTCCTACTGACACACTACAGCAAAAGATAGAAATAACTGACTTAAAACCACTTTTAACTGTTGAAAATACTAGTGGCCTAAAACTTTTGCACAATAGGGTACAACGGGGCTAAAGGCGCCCCAGGGTAAAAGGCACCTTTGATATTATTTTCATCTAAACCACTAGATGGCACAAAAACGTGGCGTAGCACTTTGCAAAACATTAGCTTTTCAACATGCACGTGTTTATTTGTCTGATCTTTGATGCGATCGTGCGCAGCAGTGCAAAGTTGATTCTGTGCTTACTTGATCTTATATTTTATGTTTTTTAAAATGTAGATTTAAGTAGCAAATGAGAATCGCTAAAAATAATGCATATATTTTGAGACAAAGGCCTTCTTTATGATTTTCAGTTTTGTTTAAGATAATTAAAGCAACAGTTTTTAAATAAAGAAAGAATATGTAAAGGTATGGTATTTAGGGTAAAAAGCGCCTCTGCTGTTGGGGCTAAAGACACAGTAATTAACATGATAATTAATAGATCGCTGACTTTTCTATTTGTTCACATGACATGGTTAGATTCAGATGGTAAATATCATCTATTATGTTGTTATAAATATCATACATATGTATGTATCCATATTAAAGATAATCACAATGTTTAAAATTAAACCATCATATTTAAAAACATGATATTTATCATATAATAAAATATAATTTGTTGTTAGCCTACTACTGTAAATATATTTTCAATTATTATTGAATCTCCTTCAATATTTTCAGAATCTTTACTTATTAAAATGACTTTATTTCTGTATTTTAAAATATATTTTTTATATTAACATTTTAATGACAGTAGGCCTATATTTAATGAACACTTTTTTTCTTTTTCTTTTTTAAATTAAGCAGAAAACAGAACAAACTTTGCTAAAGTGATTGTTTTTAACAAATATTAACTTTAAAAACAACATTATTTTAGCTGAAGTATTTGTATCAATATCGTGAGCTCCGTGTGTGGGGTAAAAGGCCCCCTTTGTCACCTCATACATTTATAAGATTTTTAAACAAAATAAACAACTTGAATGATTTATTCACACAAAATCTGTTGCTCCATTAATGTTCAATACAACGTATATATTTTTTCGGCAATTATACATTTTAATTGCGCAGCGCAGTGAATACCACATTTTTTCTTAAAGGAACACTCCACTTTTTTTGGAAATAGGCTCATTCTCCAACTCCCTCAGAGTTAATAAGTTGAGTTTTACCGTTTTTGAATCCATTCAGCCGAGCTCCGGATCTGGCGATAGCACTTTTAGCATAGCTTAGCATAGATCATTGAATCCGATTAGACCAGTAGCATCGCGTTCAAAAACGATCAAAGAGTTTCGATAGTTTTCCTATTTAAAACTTGACTCTTCTGTAGTTATATCGTGTACTAAGACCGACGGAAAATGAAAAGTTGCGATTTTCTAGACAGCTATATTATAACTAGTTACCTAGCTGGGGACTACTTTCAGGCGCTGCGTAATATCACTGTGCCTGCTGCGGCCATGTTACGGCAGCAAAGTTCCTTGATTATTACACCGGAATGAGAGTATAGTTCCTAGCCAAATAGGACTAGAAAATTGCAACTTTTCATTTTCTGCCAGTCTTAGTACACAATATAACTACAGAAGAGTCAAGTTTTAAATAGGAAAACTATCGAAACTCTTTGATCGTTTTTGAACGAGATGCTACTGGTCTAATTGGATTCAATGATCTATGCTAAGCTATGCTAAAAGTGCTATCGCCAGATCCGGAGATCGGCTGAATAGATTCAAAAACGGTAAAACTCAACTTATTAACCCTGAGGTAGTTGGAGAATGAGCCTATTTCCAAAAAAAGTGGAGTGTTCCTTTAAGGTGGGCCTTTAGCCCCGTTGTACCCTACTGTGTATAGAGTAGAAAAAGTAAAAGAAACTTACAGGTTGTACGTCAGATGAATGACTTCCAGGATTCTGGTTGTGGGTCTGAAGACCTTTCCTCCGTTCTTGTGTATTGATTGGGGAAGCAGAGCGGGCAGGACTTTGAAAGCACTCTCCCTTTCAGCATCTAAACCATAAGAATAATACAGTGCAAGCTGTGAAACTGATCTCACAATCAAAGATGTTAGTGATGTTAGTGATGTTCTGGCAGAGGTGCTGCTGCTGTGTACACTCACAGAAAAAAATTTGCTCAAATTTTAAAGATGTGGGACAGCTCCTGTAATATCGCCTTGACTATCGACATCAGCTCTCAGCGATATCTCTGACTATCGTCAATACACTATACTATCGTCTATCTGCACAACGCCACTAACAATTTAACCATTTCAAATTTCTGTAAACGAAACCATAAAATCTAAATTATTTCTTACCATGCCAAGTTTTTCTAGAAGCCTGGGGAACTCCTTCAAGATTTCTGGGATGCTTGTAGACCCATTGCTGCGAATCCACCATTTCTCAAATTTTTTTGGAAGGCAAAACAAATTCTGTAAAATAAGGATGAAAAACTGGGTTAAAAGCTAGCAAAACCATACAGTATGCAAGCCTGGAAATCTAGTGATCTGCCTATTATTCATCAATCTCAAATACAAATTGTTATTTCTAACAGTAACATAAAGAACACATTACATGCCCTGCTTCCCAATGTGCATCCTATCCACCCTATCTGCCCTAAATAGTATTGAAAATTACTACTATCACATAGAGTTTAGGATGGATAGTATGCACATTGGGACGCAGGCATAGCCTCTCTAACTTACTGTTAACCTGGATACACTTGTGTTCTGATTAAAGCAATAAAAGCATTCACTAAAACAGAGGAAGGACCTCAAACACCATGAGAGATTAAGTCTAACTTTAGACAACAGTTTAAGTAAAATATTTAAGAATATTACATACCATTTAAGAATAATATTACATACCTGCAATATTGTGGTTTAACGTTAAGGGTAGCTAATGCAGCTAACGTTACCTGAGGAAAAAAAGAGCGCGAAAATAAGTTATTGTCGCAGACATTTACTCGAAAAAAAAAGACCTTAAAAGATACATTTTAGCACGAAATGATCTAATTATGACAAAACATTACAAAGCCACACAGAAACGTTACACAGACAGTAAGTTAACTGAACTTCCCCTGTATTTCTGACCTAAGGATAGTTCATAACTTTTCCATGAGGCGTTAAAATATAAAACTTTGCACACGCGCACGCTCGCTCACACACACACACACACACACACACACACACACACGCACACACGCACGCACACACACACACACACATAACTTATAGCCTATATTTATAACTTTTATATAACGATAAAGAGATTGCTGAGGCCTTTTTTGTCAACAAAAAATGTAGGCGGCTACTTCATTCACAGAATAACGCCAACTTTAACCCGCACAGCGACAGATCAAATACCACATTAACAGTGAAATCATTGTGCTCTTACCACAGCTTATAAAAATAGAGGTGAATAATCATATTATCATATTAATTTACCTTATAATCCTGCTTGCTGCGAGTTGCTTGACCGTCTGACGATGAGACGAGTGAAGAACCCAGAAAATTCGATGAGGAGGAAAAATAAACAAACCGGTTGGGTCAAAATAACCCAACCCAGGTGTTCAGTGGTGAAAGAACCCCTTGCAGTCATTTGACCCAGCACTAACAACCCAACTATGTGTTTACAGTACCTCAAACAACCCAGAATTATGACCCAGCACAATTAACCCAACAATGTGTTTACAGAAATAACCCAGCACTTTTAAGAGTGTAGTATTTATTTATTTTTTTATTTTATTTTATTTTCAGCCACTTCAAAACCAATATTTAATTTATTTTTATTATTAATATTAAAATTAGAGAATTAGGAAACATCTCCCTATGGCAGTCCCTGTCTATGCGGTTACGGTTACTTTGAGACTGAAGTGGGAAAATATAATTTCTTGAAAGGTTAGCATGATTAACTGATACAAAATCCTGTAATATTAGGTCACAAATAGCACGGTTTTGCTGACATCACATGCCAGGGATGATGTTTCTGAAGGTCAGATGTTAGTATTTGATGGTGATATCACAGTAATATAACACACATCTCTTTCCTCCTCTTCTGGTTGTGAATGATGCGTTTCCTCATTTTCTGTGTCTGAAATGAGACGTCGGTGCATCTAAAGAGGATTTCGGTCTGCAGGTGGTTTGACCTTTTAAATTATTCACACACATCAACGATTCCACTGACACACACACACACACACACACACACACACACACACACACACACACACACTCGTCCGTCTCTCCGAATGAATGTGTGTTTGCTTCTGGAAATCCTCATGTTCCTCACATGTCCTGAAGAAAATCAGTGAGATGCAGCACGTCTCAGTTCACAAACCCAGAAGGTGTTTCTCTCTCTCTCTCTCTCTCTGTGTGTGTGTGTGTGTGTGTGTGTGTGTGTGTGTGACCTCTTTAAGTGGACGCTCAGATCTTGTCATGCGAGTCTCACTGTCCTCTGCTGGTCACTGCGTGTCATTACACTGAAGATGCTGATGCCTTACAGTTTTTTTCAGCTGCTTGCACACATTTTCCAAACTTCACACACAAATCTTTTTATGAAATTGAAAACTGAGTCAAAGGCTGAGAATCAGTGTCTGGTTTTGCAGATTTGGTGTGTGTTTCTGCTGTTTGAGTGACAGCTTTCAGAAACTGTGAGACAAGGAAATATTTAGTGTGTAAGCAGCTGAAAAACACTATAAATGCAGCTTGTGCTTTCTGAGGAACACTCGTACAATGTGTGTTTGTGTTTGTTTGACCCATTTCTCAGTCTAAATAAGTCACTTGCATGCTGAAGAATAGCAGAGTTTGATTGTAATGTGTTTCCCGGCTCTAATCGTGTGTGTTTTGTGTTTAACGCAGGTGTTCTGAGGGGTGATGCCCCGCTCGGCTGGATCATCAGTGTGTTAGACGTCAGAGACCGACGCGAGTGTGTGTGAGTGTGTGTGTGTGTGTGTGTGTGTGTGTGTGTGTCAGCATGGCTCTGACCGACAGACACAAAGTCAAGAGACAACGACTCGACAGAATCTGTGAAGGTGAGACTCTTTTATTCTGCTCATGATCTCAATCCGTTTCACTTTCAGGCCCAGACTGAATCTTTTCACTCTTTCTGTGGAATGGATTTAAACACTGCGCTGCAACTTATGCACACTTGATTATTCATTTAATATATTTATTTGTTTATTTTTATCAGGGTAGTGCAAAATTCAGAATTTAGGAACAGGCTCTCTTTAAATTTATGTGTAAATTTAACACGCAGGAACTTGAACTGGAATCAGTGTTATTTTATCACTATTTATTAATATTTTGAAATAGCTTTTACTTTTATATTTTGTTTTCACATTATTTAGCTATAGATCATTTTTCCTTCCTTTTAATATGTGCGTGAAATAGGAGCTCCCCACACAGAAAAACATCATTTTTATTATTATTTTATTATGATTTATTTTCATTTCAGTTTTCAGTTTTATTTCCGTCTAGCAATTTTAGTGCTTCATTTAGTGCTTATTTCATTTAACTGTATTTTACGTTACCTGTATTTTAATTAATAAACATGTCTTAATAGTTTTCGTCTTAGTTCAAATTAATAACGAATAATTGAATCAGAATGACAGGAAGAGGAATTACTGAATTGTATTCATCTATCTGTAATTCTATTGTACTATTAATTCTATTGTCAAGACGAGTTTATCATTACTTTGCTTTTCTAGTAAAAAACAACAGTTTTCACAGAATCTCTTTATATGCGTCCCTGGAGCACAGAAGCAGTCATAAGCAGCATGACTATATTCAACAGCCAACAATACATTGTACGATTCAAAATTATCAATTTTTCTTTTATGCCAAAAATCATTAGGATATTAAGTAAAGATCATGTTCCATGAAGATATTTTGTGCATGTCCTACCGTAAATATATCAAAACTTCAGTTTTGATTAGTAATATGCATTGCTAAGAACTTAATTTGAACAACTTTAAACGCGATTTTCTCAATATTTAGATTTTTTTGCACCCTCAGATTCCAGATTTTCAAATATTGTCAATGGAACTCTTATTTATTCAGCTTTCATGTGATGTATAAATCTCAGTTTCAAGAGATTGACCCTTATGACTGGTTTTGTGGTGCAGGGTCACAGTGTACTCCTGGTGGATAACATCGAGTCACTGCGATCAGTGTATTACATGAAACATGGCATGTCGTTTAGCAAATCGGCACAAACAAGAACGAGCTCTGGCGGTGTCTGTGGAGAGCCTCGGGCTGGATGACACTCCTGATTAAATCATTACACCGCTTGAGATGTGTTTTGCATAATCCAGCTTGCCTGTTGTCTGGAGATGGAGTACAGATAGTTTAATCAGAAGAACGGCAGGGAAGGATCCGCTGCAGGGAAGACGCAGATCTTGCACGTCTGTTGCGCTCGCTAGCGATGGGTTTGGAGAGAAAACCTCAGCGTGTCCCCGTTATTACAGGCCTTAGGGGTCTAGATGAAGTGCGTTTCAGTCTCCTCTCATCTCGTGGTGTCTTTGCCGATCCCGTCTGTTGCTCCATCTGGCTTCATCTCGTGGCAGGTTGCCCGCGAGGAGGGTTTGAGCGGCAGGCGATGAGGACAGAAGAACACAATCACATGCTGCTGTAGTTACAGGAGGCGTTCTCCAGATGTTCCTCTGCAGCTGTCAATTACTAACATGTGTTTTCCTCTCCAGACTCTTGTTAGACTGTTAAAATGCTCAGCGGTACTTTAAACTTTTAACTGCTTGCACACATTTTCAAAACTTCACACACAAGTCCAAGAATTGCACACGAAATGCAAAATGCCTCGCATCTCTTGCAAAACGAAGCAATGCATTAAAAATATCACAAACACGTCTCAAAAGCAAACATTTGAAAACACCTTTTCCATAATTTGTGAGTGTTACATAGAGAATTGCATGCAAAAAGTGATTTATGAAATTGAAAAGGCTGAGAATCAGTGTCTGGTTTTGTAGATTTGGTGCGTGCTTCTGCTGTTTGAGTGACAGCTTTCAGAAACTGAAAGATTTTGTGTGGAAGCAGTTAAAAATAAACCTAATATATACGCTGCAGAAGCTGCTCAGAATATGCAACACAATCGGTTGCATTTTATTACAGTAAGTTCCACAACGCTTTCATTGGTCAATAGCTCTGTGACGGGTGTTTGGATGATGTAGGTGGTTGCTAAGGTGTTCTCAGTGGTTGCTAGGTGTGCAGGTAACAAATTGAGGATATAAAAATGTTGTTTTAAAATGTATTTATTTATTAGTTATTTAAAGGTTACGAAAATGTAACGTAAATTTTTTTTCACCCAAAATTTTATTTTATTTTAGTGTTTATTTGTAATATTCCAGCAATGTTAAAATGTCTGGCTTTCTTGATGTTAATAGAGCATTATTTAAAGGTTGCAAAAATTTACAATATTAGTTAACGAACTAAGAATGAACAATACTTCTATTAATCTTTAATTTCAGCATTTACTAATGCATTATTAAAATCACAAGTTGTGTTTGTTATCATTAGTTAACAATGAAACACTGTATTTTTATTAACTAACGTTAACAAAGATGAATAAATACTGTAATAAATGTATTTTTCGTTGTTTGTTCATGTTAGTAACTAAAACAGTAACTAATATCACAAATGACACCTTATTGTAAAGTGTTACCGATTTTTTTTACAACATTCTGCTAACTTTATTTTTACCCAAAATGTAACGTTATTTGAATATTAATTTTTAATATTTTAAGAATGTTAAAATGTCAAGATTTCTTGTCGTAATTAAACTGTTATATAAAGTTTACAAAAACATTTGTTAGAACATTCTACTAACTTTATTTTTAACCAAAATATAATATTATTCGAATATTTATTTTTAATTTAATTTAACCCAAAATATAACATTATTTGAATGTTTTTTTAATTTCTAAAAACATTACAGTGTCCAGTTTTTCTAACATTAAAGGTTAAAAGGATTCTACTGACTTTATTTCATCCAAAATATAACATTATTTGAATGTTTATTTTTAACATCATAAGAACATTACTGTAAAACATCCAGGTTTCTTCTCATGATTATAACATTATTTAAAAGTTACAAAAAAACAGTTTTTAGAATGTTCAAACACAAATAACATCATTCCGAATTTTAATCCAAGAATGTTTTCTATTAATGTTATAAAAACATATATATATATATATATATATATATATATATATCAAATATTAATACATTTACAAGAAAGTTTCATAAACATTATTTTAAGAATATTTTGTGCTGCTAACACTTCTATAACTTTCAAAAAACATTAGCTGGGAGGTTGTTTACTAGTCACATTTTACATTTTCGTGACTAATTTGTATGAATTTGTATCTTATTTGTAAATTTTCTTCACTGGTGATTAGTTTTAGGGCTGGACCTTCCTTCACACGCATTTGTTTTCTAAAAATAGTTTCTATTTTCTTCTGTAAGAATTGCATTGTTCAAATTCATGCAAAATTGCCACGTCATAAAATAGTTAAATTTTCTCATGAGATCAGGTTAGGTTTTCTTAACTTGCACTAAAGTCACATAAGATTAGATATTTTCCCTATAATTCTAAGGGATTTCTTGTTTGTTAGTAAAATTCTTAGTAAATGCTGTTATCAATGAGGAATTCTGATTCTCAGAATAAAAAGTGCATGCATGTTTTGAAAGATTTAATACCATCATGTTATTGTTAAATCTATCTGTATAAAATTCTTCTTTTGCAGAAAAGTCCTGTGGTAATGTGATTATGATAATACCGTTCCGCTCCGTAAGCATTGGAACAGTCACTGGAGACGTGTTTTTGCCTTGTTTTTGGTCTGCTGGGTTTATTTTAAGGCTTTGCCTTAAAAGAAGGGTCGGCTCTATTTTCAGGGAGCTGCTGTCAGATATGTTTATGTTTGTTGGGCCGTTCTTGCAGATATTTCCAGACTCTGGAAGGATTGTGAACACTGACCCGTCAGTGCGTGTAAATGTTCTTACAGCGAACACAAAGTAGATCCGCAGTGAGAAATGAACTACAGGGCAGCTGGTGGTGTTAGACTCTAAGAAAGAGTCTTGTTTGCCGTCAGCGTTTGACTACTTGTCTGTCATTGAGCATAAAGATATTTTACACTTCGCATAGTGCCTTAGAAGAACCTTTAGGAAGATCAGACACAAACTATGATGAAAAAAGACACAAATTGTCAATAAATAGTTACATTTGTTAATTAAAATTGGAATGAACTATTCTTACTCAGAGTAATATTGCTCATTAGTTACTGTAGATGCTAAGCAGGAGTAATTTAGTCTTTAATATAGAATGTGTAAGTTTATCACATTTTTAACAGTTTAAAATGTGTCTTTTCTAATCATAATCTCATTATTTAGATCAAGTCGTGTAAATGTGGTTGCTTTATCACTTTTAATTTGAGGTTTGTTTATCTGTATAACCCAAACGAAGATGGGTTATAGTAAAATTAGTGCTGTCAAACGATTAATCGCAATTAATCGCATCCAAAATAAAAGTTTTTGTTTGCTTAATATATGTGTTCTGTGTATATTTATTATTTATATATATATATACATATAAATACACACGCATGCATGTATATACTTCAGAGAAATATGTTATTTTTTTATTTATTTAAAATATAAATTCTATGAATGTAAATATAGACATGTAAATACATATGAATACTTTCAAAATATATACTGTATGTGTATGTATTTATATATATATATATATACAGTACATAATAAATATACACAGAACACACACGTATATTAAGCAAATGAAAACTTTTATTTTGGATGCGATTAATCACGATTAAAATAAAGCACTAAGTAAAATAAAACTTCTTTGGTTTTGTGATACCAATGCATAGAGGTCCTTGTTAAAAAATAAAAATAAAAAATGGATAAAAATGCAAAGTGAAGCAACCTTTGTTGCACCACTTTAAATGAATTAATCCTAAACTGACATATGTATATCATGAACATAAACCAAATAGCCCAAACTGTCCACAATATTTTGTGAATCTTTGTAAGTGTTCAGCATTAACGCGTTCAGCCCAGATCTGTGTGAGGATTAACACCGGTTGACTGCATCCTAACACTGTGACTAAATATGGCGACCAGCCACTTATTCTCACTGTATTGGGATCTTTATATTGCTGACACTGGAGAGAAATCAGTCCCTTTGTGTTTGGCAGGCGTTGGGACACAGGTTGAGATGACAGTTTGAGTGTTTGTCATAGGGGACAGTGGCATTAAGTTGGTTTTATTTGGACTAATCTCTCGGAGCTGTAGTGGGGCCAGTAGGGAAGGATAAACCCTTTTGGATTAGCATGAGCCCTTTGCCAATGCGTCGTCCTTCTGTTTTGCCTCTTTTTTACATCTTTCCCTCCCAAATCAAACCCGGATGGCTGAGAGCATCCAGAATCCAGCTCGTGTGTAGATGTAAAGTGTGCTTCCTTGCTGTTAAGTTGGTAAGTTTGTGTTTCTGAGATGTCGTGTTGTCCTATTCTTCTTCTGTCTGACTTGCTTATGTTTCCAAAGCTAAATAATTCAAGGTTTACCTGCCAGTCACATGATAGCATGACCTCAAGTGATGCAAAAAAGAAATGTCGGCTAGAGATCAGGTGAAATGTTACCTCCCTCGCACACCTTCGTTGGGAAACATGAGAAGTGAAATCAAACACCTGCTTTTTCCCCTCCTCACAACCGTCCTCTCTTCTTTCCTCACCCGTGCATGCATTCACTAAACACTAGGCTTTCGTTCTGTAGTGTATACGAGCATTTGCAAGGACTCCTCTGTTTGTCGGCTAATGGGTTGCTTCCACTGAAACAAACAGCGATCTCTGCAGCATCTTCATGGCTGTCCGTGGCACCGTTCCTCCTCCGGATTACTACCCTTTTGATATTGCTCTATCGGCCCAGCCACCGGAAGATCTGCAGGGCTTCTATAAAGGTAACCAGCACATGCTGAGCAGATCAGGCTCGCATTATGGCCTGGCCACAGGAGGGGTCAGGACCGCTTGGGATCAAGGGCAAGCCAGAGCAACTACTCCTGGTCCTACGCCCGGAGCTCTTCCTCCTCCTCCTCCTCCTCCACCTCCACCTCCTCCTCCCTCGGCTCATGAGATCAGCCGCTTGTACAGGGATTCTCTAGCCATCAAGATGATCCCAGACAGCCAGCGTATTCGCAGCAGAGCCGCTTCACCGGCTTGCTTCAGCATCGAATCCAGATTTCCGGGAGAACACTCTGTATACACCGACGTCAACGGCCTTCCGCTGGACTCTGGATCCACTTGCATAGTAGTGGACCCTTCAGCTCCAGTCATGGACGGGACTCGAGGGAACCCTGCATACGGTTCTGTATCAACTCAAAGGATGCCTTACGACCCTGCTTACGATCCGGGCGCCGTCCATCACCCTCCGGCGGGCGTCACCGTCGACCCCAAGAGAACCGTGGATCCCAGTTTTCTAGCTCTCCTGCGTTCCGAGGGTCTGTCGGAAAGCACTATAACTCTTCTCCTACAGCAAGGGTTCGATTCTACCTCCATGCTTGCTATGATGGAAGACCACGACGTCCGCTCCGTCGCTCCCAATTTGGGCCAAGCACGAGTGCTTTCTCGAGTGGTTCTCAATTGCAAGACGGGAGCAACCGGTGCTGCGGTTATGCGAGGTCGTTCTAACAGCTTCACCCATCGCAGTGATCTCTACATGCAGCCTCAGGGACTCGGCATGGATGGCAACCTCATTCAACAACCTCCCAGCGCCCTGCAATCCGTCTCTCCAAGAATGGGAGAGTTTCTCGGTCGCCGGCCGAGCAGTGCTCCATCTCAGCATCTCCTCGAAACCACAACATATCCAGGGGTTCGCTCGATCGGAGGTCTTCCGGTCAGCCCGGGGGGCTACACCTCTCAAACACGACCTTTGTACAACGCCCACACCGGCCTGGCTATGTCTGCTCAACAACAACCTCAGACTACTCTAGGAGTGGCACCCAAGACCTTCTCCAGTACGTACAGCCCTATGGAGCTGATGAAGCGTCCTCCAAACCTTCCTCCTCTCTCTCCTTCTCATAGCCCTCATCACAGCCCTCAGTTACTGCGCAAGGGAGCCGCGCCGGTGGAGAGTGCCGTCCTTCCGGCATCTTCAGCCCTCCAGCCTCAGAACCTTAATCCTAACAACAAGCAAACCCGCAGAACCGGACCTCCGGTTATTGTATCCACCATGGCTTCACCTGATACAAGTAACAACCTTTTTTCTGTCTTTTCTGGCTGTCCCTACATCTCTCTTGACTAGTTTTACCTTTACCTAGTTTCGGGTTTGTGCTTGTTGATGTTTAGGCGTTGTTTATTCTTTGCATCCGCTTCAAATATACTCTCCTTGTTTTTAGTAATATGGATTGGTGCTGGGAAACAATTAATTAGACACGATTAATTGCATCTAAAATAAAAGTTTTAGTTTATATGTGATCCTGCAGCACAAAAGCAGTCATAAGCAGCACTGGTATATTTGTAGCAATAGCCAACAATACATCGTATGGCTCAAAATTATCAGATTTTCTTTTATGCCAAAAGGATATTAAGTAAAGATCATGTTCTATGAAGATATTTTGTGAATTTTCAATTGTAAATATATCAAAACTAATTTTTTTATTAGTAATATGCATTGCTAAGAACTTCATTTGGACAACTTTAAAAGCGATTTTCTCGATATTTAGATTTTTTTGCACCCTCAGATTCCAGATTTTCAAATAGTTGTATCTCAGACAAATATTGTATCCTAACAAACCATACATCAATGGAAAGATGTATATACAGTATGTGTTTTCTGTGTATATTTATTATGTATATATAAAGACATACACATACAGTATATACTTTGAAAATATTTACATGTATATATTTATATTCTTATCATTTATATTATATATAAATATATTTAATATATAAACATATTTTTCATAAATATATACATACATGGGTGTGTATTTATATAGCTATACATAATAAATATGCACAGTACACACACATATATTATGTACACAAAACTTTTATTTTGGATGCGATTAATCGTGATTAATCATTACCCAGCATTAATATGGATGGTGTAGACCATAAATGCAAAATATTCAGACAATTCTTTATTGGATACTTTCTGAAACATACATTTGAAACTTCTGACTTTAAAATATTTGGACGTGCAAAACAGATTTAGCTAAGTGCTCTGTTTTTAGATTAGGAGACTATATATACACCCCCTCTAGTGCGATTCAGCATTTGTGATCCTAGCTAAACTTCCCAAATGACTTGAATAGACTCGGCTTCATAAACATTTAAGAAAGTCTTTGCAGCAGCTTAAGGACTATAGAAGGTTATTTATTGACCTTGAACTTGAGTGCATAGCTCACTGTGTGTACATGAACGTGTTTTCAGACCTGCATTTGTGTTTTAAAGAAGAACAGTGTCACTGCCATGAGTCCAGAGTAATACTCTGAAGCAATTTTAACCCGGGCCTTTTCTTGCTGACATTCAGCCCTTTTGGGTCCATGATTATGCATTGCGTTTATTCTAAAGACCCGCAGTGTTTTCTCTCTCTGTTCAGTTAACAGTGTTTGTGAGCTTTACAGTTCGAGCTGAGCACTGTACCTCACTGCAGGCCTAATCAGAGCCTTAGAGCCTAAAATCTCATTAGGGTTAATAGGATAGCAAAGACACAGTCCTCTGAGAACGCGTTAGAGTCTCTCGACTGGAGACACACACTTAGAGTCTCTAGAAAATTCACTTGATCAGCCTCACTTGACGGTTTTTGGCAAGATTTTCCGAGTGAAACGGCGGAGACTGTTCACCGCTGATGATTCGTGAAGGTTCTCCGAGGTTCCTCTGTGTTCGGTGCACGTGAGGACAGTGTGTCAGGCTGAAGTGTGCATCAGTTCTGTTACACGTGGAAATAATGATAGTTGTTTCTTTCCTCTTTCTTTCCTTCCTTCTTTCCTCTCTTTCCTTCCTTCCTTCCTCTTTCTTTCCTTCCTTCTTTCCTCTCTTTCTTTCCTTCCTTCCTCTTTCTTTCTTTCTTTCTTTCTTTCCTTCCTCTTTCTTTCCTTCCTTCCTCTTTCTTTCTTTCTTTCCTTCCTTCTTTCCTCTCTTTCTTTCCTTCCTTCCTCTTTCTTTCTTTCTTTCTTTCTTTCTTTCTTTCTTTCTTTCCTTCCTCTTTCTTTCCTTCCTTCCTTTTTCTTTCTTTCTTTCCTTCCCTCCATCCTTCCTTAATTTCCATTCTTTCTTTCTCTCTTTCTTTCCTTCCTCTCTTTCTTTCTTTCTTTCTTTCTTTCCTTCCTTCATTTCCATACTTTCTTTCTTTCTTTCTTTCTTTCTTTCCTTCCTTCATTTCCATACTTTCTTTCTTTCTTTCTTTCCTTCCTCTTTCTTTCCTTCCTTCCTCTTTCTTTCTTTCTTTCCTTCCTTCTTTCCTCTCTTTCTTTCCTTCCTTCCTCTTTCTTTCTTTCTTTCTTTCTTTCTTTCTTTCCTTCCTCTTTCTTTCCTTCCTTCCTCTTTCTTTCTTTCTTTCCTTCCCTCCATCCTTCCTTAATTTCCATTCTTTCTTTCTCTCTTTCTTTCCTTCCTCTCTTTCTTTCTTTCTTTCTTTCCTTCCTTCCTTCATTTCCATACTTTCTTTCTTTCTTTCTTTCTTTCCTTCCTTCATTTCCATACTTTCTTTCTTTCTTTCTTTCTTTCTTTCCTTCCTTCATTTCCATACTTTCTTTCTTTCTTTCTTTCCTTCCTCTTTCTTTCCTTCCTTCCTCTTTCTTTCTTTCTTTCCTTCCTTCTTTCCTCTCTTTCTTTCCTTCCTTCCTCTTTCTTTCTTTCTTTCTTTCTTTCTTTCCTTCCTCTTTCTTTCCTTCCTTCCTCTTTCTTTCTTTCTTTCCTTCCCTCCATCCTTCCTTAATTTCCATTCTTTCTTTCTCTCTTTCTTTCCTTCCTCTCTTTCTTTCTTTCTTTCTTTCCTTCCTTCCTTCATTTCCATACTTTCTTTCTTTCTTTCTTTCTTTCCTTCCTTCATTTCCATACTTTCTTTCTTTCTTTCTTTCTCTCTTTCTATCCTTCCTTCCTTCATGTGTCATTAGTTGCTCCATTGTAATCACACATAATGAGGACAGCTATAGATTTGTGTGCATTTCATTTAGAAACATATATATATCATCATCCTAATGAATGCATGTGTACAAACACATTTTACAAACTCAAGAAATGTGTGTGTGTGTGTGTGTGTGTGTGTGTGTGTGTGTGTGTGTGTGTGTGTGTGTGTGTGTGTGTGTGTGTGCGCGCGTTTTTGTGACAAATGAGGACACAAATGTGTATAATGACAAGGGTAAGGCAGGTATTACAAGGAGAAGGTGACTTTTCAGGACATTACTCCATGTCCCCACTTTTCAAAACGCTTATAAATCACTCAGAATGGAGTGTATTGAGAATCTGAAATAGCAGACAGTCTCCTGTAAGGGGTAGGTTTAGGTGTAGGATAATAGCACATACAGTAAGTACAGTATAACAACCATTACACCTATGGAGAGTCCCCACAATTCACAAAAAAGTGTGTGTGTGTGTGTGTGTGTGTGTGTGTGTGTGTGTGTGTGTGTGTGTGTGTGTGTGTGTGTGTGTGTGTGTTGAGAGGGCGGTGCTCTGCTCTGGCTGCCGGTAGTCTTAAACTCTCTCAGTTGGTTGGTTTCATAAGTAGTTTATTAACGGTGCCGTTAAACAGAGCAGCGTCCGCCGCTCACCGGCAAACACACACCGACCAATCTGACCGGATGGAGCTTGCCGCAGGTCAGTGACACGTGTGTGTGTGTGTATGTGCGTGTGTGTGAGAGAGACACGTGACCCACTGGAGGATCATCTGAACCTGCTTACGCCCAGAACACCTGTGGCTGCGGTGCATTATGGGTAGTGAAGATATGTATGGAAGGGTTAATTAGCTTATGTGTGCAATGGGATGAGTCAGTTTGTGTTTTCAGTATGTGTCCTAGTCCTGTAGAAAGACAGAAGTGATTAAAGACGTGTGTGTGTGTGTGTGTGTGTGTGCGTGGGTGGGTGTGTGTGTGTGTGTGTGTGTGTGTGTGTGTGTGTGTGTGTGTGTGTGTGTGTGTGTGTGTGTGTGTGTGTGTGTGTGTGTGTGTGTGTGTGTGTGTGTGTGTGTGTGTGTGTGTATGTGTGTGTGTGTGTGTGTGTGTGTGTGTGGTTATGTAATCTTAAGTATAGATCCCACGAGGTTCCTCAGTGAGATGTGAGTTTATATCGCTCGCTTTCCAGGTCAGATCAGGCAGAGATTGAGTTTTTTCAGTCAAAGACATTCATCTGCATCATGCTTCTAAATAAACATGTTCAGTGGCGTTTAATGATGATTTGAGCAGCATTTAGATGTTTGTAATGCCGTCAGTGTTGAGTTTGGATATGAAGCGTGTCTGTGTTTCTGGATGGAGGTCGGCGTGAATAATTCATGTGTTGTAAATGGAACAGCTCCTGGATATTGAATATCCAC
>CM071949.1:30610000-30632500 GCA_036784905.1 Acrossocheilus fasciatus | reverse complement strand
CAAAAGTGAAATGAATAAACCTCAGGCTGAAAGAAAATTAAATTCACCGTCTGTACAGTAGAACGCAGGAGAAGAAAGTTCAACACACTTAAGCAATTAAAAAAAAGAAGCATGTTTATCTAGAGTCATTTTTGCTTGTTCGTATGGTTGAATTGGATCATTGAAGCTCAGCAGCAAAGACACTGGTTAAATGCATAATGGATATTTGTGTTTTTTAACATTTAATTATTGCAGGTTTGTGTCATATCGACTGTTTTTATTCATTTTGAGGAAATTGTTTTTTTTTTTTTTGAGTGAGATGAATTAATGCATGTTCACATTTATTCTAGAACTACAGTAACATCTTACTCCGGATTTCTCTCAGAATGTGGACAGGAGAGCTGTCAATCAAGTTACTTATTTGAAAAAGGAACTCAGATATTTTCTTGTAAATGAAAAAGTAATGTGTTACTTTACTAGTTACTTGAAAAAAGTACACTGAAAAAAATGATTAATTGAATTTGCTAATTTTTTTCAAGGTAAGTGGTTGCAATCAATTTATTTTAGCTACATTTAAAAAGAAAAGCTGAGAAGCGAGCAGCTATCGTCAGATCATCAGCGATATGAAAAGCCGTGTTTCTGAATGACAGAACCTAGTTGTAATATATCTTGATAGGAGGGGAATTGGGGAAGAGGAACGACAGACACACGCTCTACATGCTTGCTTTACTGAGACTCACGCAAGAGAAACGCCGCTCACGTACAGTCGTGGCCAAAAGTTTTGAGAATGTCATAAATATTAATTTTCACAAAGTCTGCTGCTTCAGTGTTTTTAGATCTTTTTGTCAGATGTTACTATGGTATACTGAAGTAAAATTACAAGCATTTCATAAGTGCCAATGGCTTTCATTGACAATTACATTAAGTTTAAGCAAAGACTCAATATTTGCAGTGTTGACCCTTCTTTATCAAGACCTCTGCAATTCGTCCTGGCATGCTGTCAATCAACTACTGGGCTACATCCTGACTGATGGCAGCCCATTCTTACATAATCAATGCTGGGAGTTTGTCAGAATTTGTGGGTTTTTGTTTGTCCACCCGCCTCTTGAGGATTGACTGCAAGTTCTCAATGGGATTAAGTTCTGGGGAGTTTCCTGGTCATGGACACAAAATTTAAATGTTTTGTTCCCCAGGCCACTTACTTATCACTTTTGCCTTATGGCAAGGTGCTCCATCATGCTGGAAAAGGCATTGTTCGTCACCAAACTGTTCTTGGATGGTTGGGAGAAGTTGCTCTCGGAGGATGTTTTTGTGTCATTCTCAAAACTATGGTCTCCTAAAGTTGATTCAGCTGTGGGATCAGGGCACCTCCAGTGCAGAGCTTGCTCAGGAATGGCAGCGGGCAGGTGTGAGTGCATCTGCACGCACAGTGAGGCCAAGACTTTTGGAGGATGGCCTGGTGTCAAGAAGGCCAGCAAAGAAGCCACTTCTCTCCAAAAAAAACATCAGGGACAGATTGATCTTCTGCAGAAAGTATCGTGAATGGACTGCTGAGGACTGGGGCAAAGTCATATTCTCAGATGAAGCCCCTTTCCGATTGTTTGGGGCATCTGGAAAAAGGCTTGTCAGGAGAAGAAACGGTGAGCGCTACCATCAGTCCTGTGTCATGCCAACAGTAAAGCATCCTGAGACCATTCATGTGTGGGGTTGCTTCTCATCCAAGGGAGTGGGCTCACTCACAATTCTGCCCAAAAACACAGCCATGAATAAAGAATGGTACCAAAACACCCTCCAACAGCAACTTCTTCCAACAATCCAACAACAGTTTGGTGAAGAACAATGCATTTTCCAGCACGATGGAGCACCGTGCCATAAGGCAAAAGTGATAACTAAGTGGCTCGGGGACCAGAACGTTGAAATTTTGGGTCCATGGCCTGGAAACTCCCCAGATCTTAATCCCATTGAGAACTTGTGGTCAATCCTCAAGAGGCGGGTGGACAAACAAAAACCCACTAATTCTGACAAACTCCAAGAAGTGATTATGAAAGAATGGGTTGCTATCAGTCAGGATTTGGCCCAGAAGTTGATTGAGAGCATGCCCAGTCGAACTGCAGAGGTCCTGAAAAAGAACGGCCAACACTGCAAATACTGACTCTTTGTATAAATGTCATGTAATTGTCGATAAAAGCCTTTGAAACGTATGAAGTGCTTGTAATTATATTTCAGTACATCACAGAAACAACTGAAACCAATATCTAAAAGCAGTTTAGCAGCAAACTTTGTGAAAACTAATATTTATGTTTTTCTCAAAACTTTTGGCCACGACTGTACATACCATCTGTTACACTAGTGATGCCATGTAGACAGAGAAGAGAAGTGGTCCAAGAACTGAGCCCTGAGGCACCCCAGTAGTTATATTGTATAAGTATAATATATATTATATTTTTTATATATTATATATATATATATATATATATATATATATATATAAGTCATTATTATTATTTCCCCATTTACATATTAATGAGAGACATATGAATGACCCTTGACCTCTCACACATCTTATTTATAGTCAGTATGATGGCTTTTTTTCTGTTTTAAAGGATCACTGTAATTGTTCCCATTGTTGATATGGTGTGTGTGTGTGTGTGTGTGTGTGTGTGTGTGTGTGTGGCAGGTCGTTCGGGGCAGGCCGTCGCCGTCAGGGCCAAAGTGTTCGGCTTTAATGTGATCTTCTATGACCCGTACCTGCAGGACGGTCTGGAGCGCTCGCTGGGTGTTCAGCGCGTTTACACACTGCAGGACCTGCTTTATCAAAGCGACTGTGTGTCGCTGCACTGCAACCTGAACGAACACAACCATCACCTCATCAACGACTTCACCATCAAACAGGTCTTCATCACCACACACAGCTGCACACGCTTCACAGCCTCAGTGTGTGTGTGTGTTATTTTTAAATATTTTTTTAGGTTTCTTCTGCTCACCAAGGCTGCATTTATTAGATCAAAAATACAGTAAAAAATGTGAAATATTATTGTAATTTAAAACAGCTGTGTTCTATGTGAATATCTGTTAAAATGTAATTGATTTCTGTGATCTAAACTACATTTTCAGCATCATTACTCCAGTCTTCAGTGTCACTTGATCCTTCAGAAATCATTCTAATGTACTGATTTGCTGCTCTTCAGCCTTGGTGAGCAGAAGAGACTTTAAAAAACATTAAAAATCATAATTATTCCAACTTTTTGAACTCCAGTGTAAATCTTGTTGACTTCAAGCTCTCAGAATGAAGTCATTCTAGTAATGCCTCGAGAAACAGCATCATTACACCCGTGTGTGTGTGTGTGTGTGTGTGTGTGTGTGTGTGTGTGTGTGTGTGTGTGTGTGTGTGTGTGTGTGTGTGTGTGTACTTGTTTATGCTACATTGTGGGAACCAAATGTCCCCACAAAGATAGTAAAACCTGAAATACATAGTGAGGGAAAAAAATATATTAAAAATAGTAAATGATGTTTATCTGAAAGTGTAAGAATGCAAACAGGTTTTCTGTAAGGGGTAGGTTTAGGGTTAGGGTTGGGTTAAGGGATAGAAAATATTGTTTGCTCAGTAGAAATCTATGGAAAGTCCCCACAATTCACAGAAACAAACGTGTGTGTGTGTGTGTGTGTGTGTGTCAGATGCGTCAGGGTGCGTTCCTGGTGAACACGGCTCGAGGAGGTCTGGTGGATGAGAAGGCTCTGACTCAAGCGCTAAAGGAGGGCCGGATACGAGGAGCGGCTCTCGACGTCCACGAGACCGAACCCTTCAGGTGAAGCCATTTATCTGAGACATGCATGCTGTTCAATACATTCAGTCTGTTCAGCGTGAAAACGTCCAGAGGAATTAAAAGCAGAAATTTTACTTTATTTTTTTTAAATGGATTCTTCTGTATAATAATGTCTTATTTGAACTCCTTTGAGGTGGGAATGCTATTCAGAGTGGATGAATTTTTGTTATATGCAAAGTATGTCATTAAAAGTAGGTGGAGATTTTTCATGTAAAGAATTATTTACAAATAGTTATGTCACGACTCTTTCTGTCCCCATGCTATTTTAATATTATTTATACTCCATTATAGTTTTTATTAATATTTTGAATTAGCTTTTACATTTTTGGTTTTCATCTTAATTTATTGTAAGTTTTAGTAACTTTGTGGGCTTTGTCTTTTTTTTTTAATATATATATATATATATATATATATATATATATATATATATATATATATTTTTTTTTTTTTTTTATATATATATATATATTTTTTTTTTTTTATATTTAGCTTTATTTTTATTTCATTTTTACTTTTAGTAATCTTAGCATCTCAATGTAAACTTATTTAATTTAGATAGATGTCAAATTTTATTTTACATTTTATTTCAGTTCAGTTCAGCTCATTTCTAATTTTCTATTTTTTTTAAGTTTTATATTTTTATCAAATATTTATATGAATTAATTTTAATTTAGGTTTAGAATTTTCTTTTGTCATTATGCTTGTTATCATTGTGCAAAAATGCTTTTGTCATTTTTGTTAGATTTAAAAAAATATCTTAAATATTTAGTTTTAATTTATTTTCATTTTATTATTAATTATAGTATTTTTAGTACTTAAACATAAACATTTAGTACTTAAACATTTATATATGGTGGCAAAATTTCCAATTTTCATTTCAAGTTTATGTTTTTAATCTTATATTTTATTTGAAATAAAATCATTTTATTTTTACAGCTGAAAATTCAGCGTTGATCACAGCAATAAATTAGATTCACATAGAAAACAGCTATTTTAAATTGTAATAGTATTTCAAAATTTTTACAGTATTTTTGATCAAATAAATGCAGCCTTGATGAGCAGAAGAGACTTTATTCAAAAACACTGTAAAACTCATTATATGAGAGAATATTTTCAGTGGTAATGGACAAAAAGACACCAATGCAGTTCCTGTAATATTACTGATGCGCTGATTTCTTTGATTTTTACAGTATGATATCAATGCTCAGTTGTGTGTGTGTGTGTGTGTGTGTGTGTGTGTGTGTGTGTGTGTGTGTGTGCGTGTGTAGTTTTGCGCAGGGTCCTCTGAAAGACGCTCCTAACCTGATCTGTACGCCGCACACAGCCTGGTACAGCGAGCAGGCGTCTCTGGAGATGAGAGAAGCGGCCGCTACAGAGATTCGCAGAGCCATCACAGGTACACGTTAATCAATCAACCATCTGTCCTTAACGAGCTGATCTGATGATTCAAACGCTCTCTTTTCGTGTCTCAGGCCGGATTCCTGACAGTCTGAGGAACTGTGTCAATAAGGAGTTCTTCGTCTCATCGGGTTCCTGGGGTCTGATGGAGCAGCAGGTCCATCCTGAGCTCAACGGCGCCGCCTACAGGTCCGACCGCAATCATATTTAATGTTTATCAAGCTCATCATTCATTATTCGCTTGATTTTCATTCATTGTTTCACCACCATCCCAGTGACGTGAATAATCAGCACTTAAGACCCCGTAAGCTCCACCCCCACACAGTCACATGACATGAGTTTAACTCTGAGCCCCGCCCCATCTGCTTCTCTCACGCAGCCAAGTCAACCAATCCCTGCAGGCCATCACGACTGGCTCCGCCCCCCAAGACAAAATCAATGCCTAAAGCGAGAGCAGGTAAAAGAATGTCAGACGCCCATCTCTCTCTCTCTCTGCTGCTTTGACCTTTGACCCCTGATGGCCACACCCTCCCTTAGTTTCATGTTTCTGCTCTCATAACAGCACTATAAACTGTTTCCTGTTTCCTAAACCTTCCTCTATAAATCCTGAAACATCCTCTACACAGATTGCTATAAACGACCATCCTTTTTTGTTGTTGTTGTTATTATTAAAAATCTTTTTGTTCATTTAAATGAAGTTGAAATAAAATATAAATATTAGATGAAAAACTTAAAAACATAAAGGAAAATGACAAATGTTGCCTTGCCAACTAACAGAAATAAAAGTATGTTGAAGTACTAAAATTGCTCAAATTAAAATAAAAAAATTAAATCTAAATAGAAATAGAAAATGATAAATAGGCTACAGAACTGAATATTGACCCTAATAAATGTTCATTGACATCTGAATTAGAAATACACAGTGGTGAGTTAAAAATGAAAACAAAAAAATCATTTTATCTGACCATTTAGAGACCAGTGTTATTATAGTATTATTTATTTACTATTATATTATTTAATTATTTTTAATTATTTTATTTCTATATTGTAGCTTTTCATTTAAAATTTAAGTTTGTCCTTTTCTTATGTTCTTTTGTCATCTTTACCGAAATAATAAAAAAATATTTTAAATATTTATTTCTATTTGAGTTTTGGGAATATTAGTACTTCAATTTGTTTATTTCATTTGGTTGCCAAGACAGGATTTTTTCATCTAATATTTAATTTTCAGTTAGTTGCAATATTTCTAATCTACATGTATGTGTTTTAAGCTTAAGTTTTTCATCTAATATTTTATTGCATTCAGTTGCCAAAACAACATTTGTACATTTGTACAATTTTATTAAAATTTTTAAGTTTTTAATTTAATATTTTATTTTATTTATTTTTATTATATTTTATTGTATTGTAGTTGCCAAGGCCATATTTCTCATTTTCTTTTAAATTTTTACGTTTTTCATGTTATATTTTATTTTTATTTAGTTGCTAAGGCAACATTTCTAATTTTCCTTACATTTTATTTCAGCTTTATTTCAATGATCAAAAACGAGTTTTTATAGTTTCCAGTTGTTTTTAATAGTTGTAACACGGTTACACATCGTCCTCGCTGCCCATTTGTGACCCTGGGCCACAAAACCAGTCATAAGAGTCAATTTTTCAAAATCTAGATTTTTACATCATCTGAATAAATAATCTTTCCATTGATGTATGGTTTGTTAGGATCGGACAATATTTGGCTGAGGGTGCAAAAAAATCTAAATATTGAGAAAATCTCCTTTAAAGTTGTCCAAAAGAAGTTCTTAGCAATGCATATTACTAATCAAAAATGAAGTTTTGATATATTTACGGTAGGAAATTTACAAAATATCTTCATAGAACATGATCTTTACTTAATATTCTAATGATTTTTGGCATAAAAGAAAAACCAATAATTTTGACCCATGCAATGTATTGTTGTCTATTGCTACAAATATAGCTGTGCTGCTTATGACTGCTTCTGTGCTGCAGGGTCACATATTCACACGCCTCTATCTCATGCTAATCACATCCCAGTGTGTGTCACATGTCTGTATGGTGACCTTTGCCCTCTCCCGCAGGTTCCCGTCAGGTCTGGCCGGAGTGGCAGTGGGTTTGGAGGGTCTGGTTCCAGTGACCGCTGTAAACCACCCTTCCCAAACGCCGTCCCCAAACCAGCCCTCCAAACACGGAGAGAGCAGAGAGCATCTGAGCGAGCAATAGCATCAGCATCAGCATCATCACCTTCTATTGTTTTCCTTTTTACCGTTACGGAGGAAGTGGATGTTTTTGGCACACAACACGCTGAATGGAGTTTGTTAGTTTGACGTGTTTCTTGCCTCCGTTTCTCATCTCTGTGAATCATTTAAAAACAATAGTGACGCCCGAAGCCACGCCCACTCAGCCATCCATCACGATGATTGACAGCTCAGCGCTCTGCTCTGATTGGCCAGAGCTCTCAGACTTCAGCCAAGGAGTGAAACACCAAACGAAATCTTTCTCGTGTGTTTTGTTTGACTGTGATCTCTACTAACGAGCGGTTCAGATACGGTTCAGCTTCTTTCTCGTACCAGCAGATGAAGGGCGTTTCATGTTTTATATTCAATGAGTTTTTGGTTTTGGCTTCATTTCACTATATGACTCAGGAAAATCTCACCTCCATAATTATTTTTCCCACCAAATCTTGTTGCATATGAACACATATTTGCGTTCCTGTTTGGCTGGTGTTAGTGTTTTTATACAGCGAGGCGTCTGGAGATCAGTAGGTTTGTGTGGTTTAGATGAGTGTCCTGTACTCCTCCCGTCTCGTCTCTCTTTCCTTTGGTTTGTTCTTCTGAAGGTGTTTGTTTGTCAGAAAGCGAGATGTGATTCAGAAGCGGGAGGTGGTTTGTTTTATTGTGATGATTTGTATTTGTTTCTTGTATACGGTGAACTTTTAGCATCAGTGCAGATCAAATAAAACATGCAGGTTCAGAACTCTCTCTGTTTTATGGTTATTGCAGTTTATGATATATATATATATATATGTTGTTGTTTTTTTTTTTTGTTTTTTTTCGATGCATTTACATGAAAAGCAACATGCATTAAGTTTTGTTTGCAGTATATTTCCGTATAATATTGCAGTGGCATATTTTTTAATTTTATTTGTTTTATCCATGTGCAAAAAAATTCTTAATATTTTATGCAACTGTGTACTAATGTTAAATATTTTAATTTATTTTGCTGCAACAAGTTTATTTATTTTCTTGGACCAAAATTTAAATTATTATTTTTTATTTAAAAAATATAGACAATAAGCAGCCATTGCTAACTAAATCTTGTCATAGTTCAGTAAAAGAAGTTTGTCTTCCGCTGATATTAAGCTGTAAGTCGGTCTGAAGATCTAGAAGTCAGATCATCATCAGCACGTAGAGTCCAAATGTCTACATTGATCCTGTATTGTACTCTTCAAATTTTAAATGTGAAATGAAAAAAAACCCCACAATTTTATAGTTTAAATATGAAACGTTTGCTTTAAATTTAAAGGTTTAAAAATCTTCAGTGGTCTCAGGCTTTTGGACCCTTCAGTATAATTCATACACACACAAAATGCAATGGCTAGAAGTCTTTATTCTGAACTGAAACAGGTTTTGATGTTCAGTAAATGTTGTGGTGTATGACACTCATGATGAGTCGGTGAGTACAGGAGGAAGCTCACACACACACACACACACACACACACACACAGAGCAGTGTTTTAGAGGTCGCTCTCGCCGTGCAGCGCTGTGGAGAAGGCGGTGTAGTCCAGCGCTCCCGGGACTCCATCAGGTCCTTTATACAGAGGCATCCTGGAGATGCAGTACTCGGCCTGATCCGGAGGCAGCTCCCGGCGCAGCTCATCCACCAGAATATACGGCTGCAAACACACCACAGATGCTTGATTATGAATCACAGCAGGTACCATCCAGTTAGGCACATCAACCATAACTCAGCCAGATCATCAAAAACAGACAGAAAGCTTGGAGTCATGATTGACTTTCTCAGACCACATTGATAAAACTGCCTTTTTAACTTCTCTCTTCAAAAAAACTTTTCTTTTAATTTTTTTTTTTTTTATTTCTTCAAAAACATTTTTCTCTCTTCAAATTTGTTCCTCATTAAAACCTTTTTTTCTCTCTTCAAAAACTTTTTTCTTTTTTCTGTAACTTTATTTCTCTTTTGAAACTTTTTCCTCTCTTCAAAAAATCATTTTTTTCACTCTTCTGTAACTTTTCCTCATCAAAAATCTTTTATCTAATGTTTTTTCTCTCTCTCCTGAAACACTTTTCACTCACTTTTCTCTCATAAAAAAACAAAAACAAAACAAAAAATCAAAAACAAAAAAAAAATCAGGAGAAAATAAATATTTTTTTAAGAGAGAAAAATGTGTTTGGGAGAGAGAGCAAAAATAAATAAATAAATAAATAAAAATTAGATACAGAAAAAACTCCAAATTCTATGTAGGATTGAAGACACTATTTTTTCTTTTTTCGTGTTGTGGTTCAGGATTTCTGTAGCTTATTGTGTATTTAAGACATTGAGTTTATTAATACTATTAGAGAAATCTGAGCTGTTTCTCTCATGTATGAGTGACAAATATGCACCATATTAAGTTTGTTTGTTAAAAAGGACTAAAAAAATTGAATGGTTTATATGCAATTCACTGTGTTCAGGGCTCATATGTGACTCTGGAGCACAGCAGCAGTCATAAGCAGCACAGCTATATTTGCAGCAATAGACAACAATACATTGTATGGGTCAAAAAATTACACATTTTTCTTTTATGCCAAAAATCATTAGGATATTAAGATCATGTTTCATGAAGATATTTTGTACATTTACTACCATAAACTTCATTTTTGATTAGTAATATGCATTGCTAAGAACTTCATTTGGACAACTTTAAAGGTGTTTTTCCTCAATATTTAGATTTTTTTGCTCCCTCAGATTCCAGATTTTCAAATAGTTGTATCTCAGACAAATATTGTCCAACAAACCATACATCAATGGAAAGCTTATTTAGTCAGATGATGTATAAATCTCATTTTCCAAAAATGGACCCTTATGACTGGTTTTGTGGTCACGTATGTGTGTGAATCTCACCTTATCCGCAGCCAGGATCCTGAAGGAGGCGATGACCTGCTCTGAAGTCTCCGTGTCTCCGGTCTCACGCGTCATGAAGTCCACAAACGACTGGAACGTCACCACACCGGAGCCGTTGGGATCCACCAGAGACATGATGCGAGCGAACTCAGCTTCGCCCTGCAGACAGAGAGACAGATGTGTTCAAACCCAGCAGATGTGCACAGAAACGCTGCTTTAGCTGCTGCTCTTTTACCAGATCATAACCCATAGAGATCAGACAGGCCCTGAAATCATCCGTCTCCATGCCGCCCTTCTTCTTCTGCAAAAAACAACAAACGCAGACTTAACATTGCATTTAATAGATTACGCTTTCAATAAAATGTTATTTGTAAAAGCTGTTTTTATGCATGTTTATGCCGAGCTTTCATTGCGTTTACACAGTTGTGAGCCGCAGGTGTCACCAGCGAGCCGTTTCGAAATCAGAATCATTTTATGAGCAATTGGTTCAATTGATTTCTTTCACCTCTAATGAAAAGTGTCTCTGCATGACGAGTGCATTAAATATAAAGCATAATATGACAGTAAATAGAGTGAATAAGCAACACTGAACCAGTTAAACAGATGTAAGTTCTGTTCTACAGTTTAGTACCTGTTTTAGTTTGTAGTGGTTTCCTGTTTGGCCAAAGTTAACCAATCAAACCTTCAGTAAACTTTCTTTTGGTTAATCTGCAGCAACACACACAAATATAAAAGTTATTAGTCAGGATCAGTTAGCAGTGAGTTACAGGTTAAGTCTAGTCAGAGTTATTATAGTTAAAACTAAAACTGAATCTAAATGTCAAATTATTAAAAACATTTTTGTTATTTGAAAAAAAAAAACTATATATACTATAGTATATATATATATATATATATATATATATATATATATATTAATAATCAAGTTCAAGTTAAACAGCATTTCTTATTTTTATTTACTTTAACTTAATATACTTAAAAAACTAAAATTAAAAATAAAATCATTAAATAAACATTTTTGTTACTTAATAAAATATAAATTAAATTAATATTACTAAAATAAATTAATAAAATAAATGTTAACTGAAATAAAATGTAATAAATTATTTTTCATTTTAGTATAACGATGTAATAAATTAAAACTGAAATAAAAATTAATAAAAACTATATATTCATATTTAAAAACAGCAAAAACTACAAAAAAAAACTTAAAATGAACTAAATCGAAAATATAAAAATAGATTCAAAATATGAATAAAAACCAGAATAGAATAAAATTTCTTTTGAGGAACTAAAATAAACTATAACTGAAATAAAAATGAATAAAAACTATATAGACGTACATATATATAAAAAAAAATACTAAAAATGACAAAAACACAGTAAAAAAAATTACTAAAACTAAAATTTAAATGAGAATAAAAAAATATACTAATAAAAACTGATTCAAAATTTTAATAAAAACTATAATAGTATATCAGATACTAAAATCACACTATTGCCGAGGCATCATTTCTTATTTTCTTTTAATTGCTGAGGTACTAAAATAAATAAACCTTAAAAAAAAAACTACTAAAAATGACAAAAACAAACAACAAAATTACTAAAACTTTAACTACAAATGTAAAATTAAAATTCAAAGTATTAACAAAGGCTATAATATGTTGATGCCAGTAGAGTAACAGCATCGGTGTGTTTGCGATGTTTCACCCGGTCGAAGTGTGTGAAGGAGGATCTGAAGTCGCTGAGCTGCTGCTGGCTGATTCCTTTAGCGTCGCGCGTCAGGATCTGCGTCTCGATCTCGTTGATGGTGCGAGCGACGGTGGTCAGCAGTAACTCCCATCCCACACGGACGTGCTGCGGCACACGGGACAGAGTCCAGTCAATTTTTTGAAATCATCTGAATAAATCAGCTTTCCATTGATGTATGGTTTGTTAGGATCGGACAATATTTGTCTGAGATACAACTATTTGAAAATCTGGAATCTGAGGGAGCAAAAAAATCTAAATATTGAGAAAATCGCCTTTAAAGTTGTTCAAATGAAGTTCTTAGCAATATATATTACTAATCAAAAATGAAGTTTTGATATATTTACAGTAGGACATTTACAAAATATCTTCATGGAACATGATCTTTACTTAATATCCTAATGATTTTTGCCATAAAAGAAAAACTAATAATTTTGACCCATACAATGTATTGTTGGCTATTGCTACAAATATAGCTGTGCTGCTTATGACTGCTTCTGTGCTGCAGGGACACACATGTGTGTGTGTGTTTGTACCTCCATGGTGTAGATGGTGTGCTTGTTGTCGAAGACGAGCGACTCCTGGATGAGCTGATGGTCTCCCTCCAGCCGGTCGATGTTGGGTTTGTAGCTGATGATATCGTGCTCAAACTGTTTTAGCTGGTTCATCTGATCCTCCAGCGTGCCGCTCAGATCCACCGAGCTGCGAGCGATCTCCTGCCAAACACACACACAAACATTCAGATCTCACGCAGCTATATTCTCATGCATTACAGTGAATGTGTGCTGCTTTGATTTACTCGCCAAATCCAGATTTCACTCACATTTGAATCATGTTATCTGGTGTTTGATAGATCAGTCTACGTGTGTGTGTGTGTGTGTGTGTGTGTGTGTGTGTGTGTGTGTGTGGTGTGTGTGTGTGTGTGTGTGTGTGTGTGTGTGTGTGTGTGTGTGTGTGTGTGTGTGACCTCCATGCGTGTCTGTATCCAGGGTCCGATGGCATTGGCTTGTGCTGCAAACTGTCGTCTGAGTCTTTCGTTCGCATGCTGTCGGGACAATTCCTCATGCAGAGCACCGTCTCTCTGAGGAACCAACTTCTTCACCTAGACAAAACACACACACACACATATATATATATATATATAGCGGTCCCCATAATGTCAAAAATTTCAGATTTTACTATCCTTGTGGGGACATTTGGCCCCCACAATATAGCACCAACAAGTACACACACACACACACACACACACACACACACACACCTTCTCCCACTTCTGGTTGATGATGGCGGGTGTGATGTCGCAGTAGATGTTGGTGAGTTTGCTGGAGATCCCGTAGCTCTGAGTGATCTTCTGCACCTCGTTATAGATGCTGAGAATGGCCTGACGCTCGCTGTCTGCCTCAGGCATCGTCATCTTGAACTGATCGTGACCCGAGATCAGATTCTACACACACACACACACACACACACACACAGAGAGAGAACAACAACAACAAATTTATTATTTGGGATAAACCCCTTGAGATGCATAATCTCGTTTTCAAGGGGGTCCTACAACACAAAAATGAGAAAACATAAGACCAAAAATACAAACAAGAACATCAATCATCAAATACCATATTGACTAGGATTTGATTTTATTCAGCAGGAATTGATATGATTGTGAACAGTTGAGATTAGTTTTTTTCAGCTGCTTCCACACAAAATCTTTCCTTGTCACACAGTTTCTGAAAGCTTCACTCAAACAGCAGAAGCACACACCAAACCTACAAAACCAGACACTGATTCTCAGCCTTTAACAATTTCATAAAACACTTTTTGCAAAACACAACACACAGTTCTCTATGCAACACACACAAATCTAACAGGAGTTAATATTATGGCAAAGGTGTTTGCAAATGTTTGATTTAGAGATGCATTGCTTCATTTTGCAAGAGATGCGAGGCGTTTTACATTTTGTGTGCAATTCTTGGATTTGTGTGTAAAGTTTTGAAAATGTGTGCAAGCAGCTGAAAAAACATGTAATATAAGTTTGCAAAAGTAACAAATCTTAATAGATCCTCACCTGAACCTCGTCCACCGAGTGAACCATGAACATGTCCTGCAGATCCTCCATGGCTCCTTCCATCCAGTTATTGAACGGAGCCGATCTCTTAGCAAACTCCAGAAACAGCTGATCGATGGTCTCCAGGAGTTTCTCCGTCCTCTTATAAACACACACACACACACATATTTTAATATAACTTTATTTCTGAAGCTGAAGGCTGACATCAGACAATGCACGCTTCACAACAATAATATTAATAGTAATTATAGATCATTTCATATATACTACTGGTCAAAAGTTTTGAAAAAGCTTTTATAATGTTTTTAAAATGCTCACCAAGGCTGAATTTATTTGATTAAAATTTACAGTAAAAACTGTAAAATTGTGAAATATTATTAGAATTTAAAATAGCTGTTTTCTATGTAAATATCTGTTAAACTGTAATTTATTTCTGTGATGCGCAGCTGTATTCTCAGCATCATTACTGCAGTCTTCAGTGTCACATGATCTTCAGAAATCATTCTAATATACTGATTTGCATATATGCATATCAGATTACATACCATAGTAATTTTACATACCACTATAGGGTCTATAAATCATGGTAAACTCACTAAAGACAGCAGGTTTGGTAATGTATGTGATGTGGATGTGTGTTTGTCACCTCCAGAGCTTCTCTGCGTTTCTGGGTCAGAGTTCCCAGCTGATCCCACTGATCACAGATCGACTGACAGCGTGCGTTAATGACAGCAGCGGCGTGATAGTCCAGTTCACTGCCCACACACACATACACACACATTTATATTTAATATACTTAAAGTCCTTTCTCTTTAATGCAAGTTCTGCTGCAGTGCATCATGTTTCCAGTGGAGAGCAGCATCAGCTCAGACGCATGATGGCTAATGAAATTACAAATGCATTATATTTTGCACAAGTTTATAAATCAATAGGACTATAGACAGCATCAAGGTTTAATACTCTTGTAGAACATAGGAATGTAAAGATAATATTTTAGGGTCTAAATCTCCCTAAGCACACTCTAATTTGCAATAACTGTTTGATAGCATGGTTTTTAAAATCTCAATCTCTTACATATTCTAAAAAAAAAAAAAAAAAAAATCATAACAGATGTACTGAAATTCCATAAGAATCAAAGAAGATCCTACACTAAAAAACAAAACTGTTTTTTTTTCTGATATTTTAATTAGAAAACAAGGCAAAAGGTCTAATTAAGAGGCAAAAGAGGCAAGGCAAAAATACTTAATAAGAAGCCACTTACTTACTTTTCTTAGTATTTTTGTCGTGCAAAAATCGAAAACATTTTGAAATGAAGATACATTTTCCTGAGAAGCAAAACTTAAGTTTGGTTTTCTGAGAAATGTATAAAAATAAAGTGAATTTATGCTTAAAATAACAACCAATATCTGCCAATGGGGTCAGAAAAAGCAACTTAACACAAAGGGATGACATTATTTTTCTTACTCTATTGTCAGTTATTTTTTTAATTTTTTTAAAGAATATACTCACTTAATTTTGATTTATTTTTCAGAAAACAAGACTCAATATCTTAAGTCATACAGCTTGTCCAGTAAATGTATTTTGATTTGTGAATGCTTAAATGTTTGTACTGGAAAACAAGTTTTTTTTTTCTTTCGGCATAATGAAATGCAAAGCTGTCCAAATCAAATGATGAATTAACTGAACAGCAAAAAGGCCCACAAACAATCTGAGTGCGGTCCATATGAGCATCCTTTTAGGACATGTGAGATCATTTAGAGTGTGAAAATGCCCTTAGATCCTCATAAAACGTAGATGTAAATATCGGAGTGTGATCAGACGTTCATGATGTTCCTGACGGGGACGGCACCTGTTCTGATGAAGGTGTTGACAGCGTTTCAGAGCAGATCAGAGGAGCTGATGTGAGATGCCTCTGTCACTTTGACGCACCGGCATGAACAACTGAACGCAGCTTCTACAAATAGAGCGCTGAATATATACTGAGACGTGTGTGTGTGTGTGTTTCTCAGTACGACATTGACTCATTGTCACAGAGGGAATCTGACAGGTGGTCCAACCGCATTTAGAACAATAGAAACCCAACACTGCTGCCACATCCACTTAATTCTACAGCCGGGAACACATTCAAAACACTCGTTACTATTTTAACACATATGACATCTCCAGAAAACCGCTAAACACGTGTTGAGGTTGTGTCTCTTTACACAAATCACCTTAAGGGGGGTCAGTGTTACTCTTGTATTACTCTTAAGACAAGACAACACAGGTGAATAAGGTAAAACATTTAGATAATACATTATAATAAAAAGTACCTCAAGTTTTTTTTAAATGCTATGTTTAAATATGCAAAACACGCGTTATCTAATTTAATATGCACTCATTTGCAAACGTTTTCAGAACACTGGATAAAGACAAATTTCAAATTTCTTGTTTGATTTTATTGCCATATTAGAGTTAAATGTTTCTACAGAGGGGATTTTGGATTTCTCTTTTTATTATTTCATAAATCAGAAAATACTGTCAACAAATAGAAAACTAATCATTTTCGCTAATAAAACGCTGTATAAAATCAGTCCAGTGATAAATATGAACAAACCCCTCAGTAAAAACCTTCAGAATATAGATAGGAATAAAGCTGCAAAATTTTGTGTGTGTAAGTGCTGCAGAAGTGGAGAAAAAACTTTTACAAAATATGTACTGTAACTGAACTCTACGGGCAAAATATCTAAAGATAAAATAGACACTTAAAGGTGTGTTTTGGATGTTTTCTTTCCACTAGCCTGAAATAAGACATGTCATGGAAGCACATTTAATTAATAGATTACAAAAAATGGCAAGTTTTCTAAAGTGTTATGTTTAAATATGCAAACAAGCCATTATCTACTGTAAATAATTATGCACTCGTTTGCATAAATTCTAGAACACTGGTTAAACTTTGTATCTCACAATTATGACTTTATATCACGCAATTCTGACAGTCAAAAATTCAAAAGTCACAATTACCTTTTTAAATTTTTTTTAATTCAGTGGCGGAAACGGCTTCCATACAAAACTGACCAGTGCATGAAAAAACAATGTTTTTGCCTGTAGTCCATAGTAAAAAAGTAATATATTTAAAATACATTTATTTCATACTAAGTATAGTTAAAATCTATTAACATATTTACAGACGGATAACTCAAGACTTACTGATATAAAAATTATAATTATGCTTTTTTTGGTTCTTAATATTAAGCCTAAAATGTGTTTTAATGTCACTTTTGATGTGAATTGTATGATCATTGAATAATATCGGTCTTTAAATGCAAAATATTTAAAGTGTACCTGAAGTATCCTTGCATTAGTTCCACTTTAGCACAATCAAATATATTTAGTATATCTTTAATTATACTTCAGCACTACTTCCGCACAATTAAAGTGCATTAAGCACAAAATTAGTTGTTCCAATTTAGCAGACTTTAAGTAAACCAGTTTAGAATACTAAAAGTACAGTTGCAGGGCATTTTATCTATTTTAAGTACATAAATATAAAAACGTATTTGTAATATACTTAGCATGAAATACATGTATTTCAAATACTTTTAGGTATATTTATTTTTCACTAGGGGTGTCTTGCCTTAAAGCATGTTATAAACAATAGCTGGCAGTAAAAACAAAGCTGACATTCACATGACCCCACATGTAGAAAACCTGAAGTGTGACGGCATGAGGAGGAGACAGGAAGTGGTCATACTTGAGTTCCTGTGCTATAGCAGCGATTTGCTCCACTCTGTCCTGATGTGCTGCCAGGTCGCTCTCAAACGCTTCATGTTTCCGCAGCAGCGCTCTCAACTCCGTCAGGGACACGCTCTCGTAGTCCTTCAGAGTCAACAGCTGATCCTTTCCTGCAGTGCACACACACACACACACACACACACACAAACACACATGTAGTGAAGTAAGGTTTTCCGAGAAAAAAACACTCTGATAAACTACCGATACTTTTTAAATTTACTTGAGTACAGTAAAAATACTTCACTACTGTCCACCTAATAATTTAAGGAAGAGTTCCATCAAAATTACAATTCTGGACGAATTCTGAATAAATGAATGAATAAATAAATAAATAAACATCATAAAAACAGATATTTATTCCATTATTATAAAATTGTATTTATGTCTTAATCTCTTAAATCTTATTCTTGCTTCTTGCATAATTTTAATTTAGACACTTTTTTAAATTTATTTTTTTATGTAGTTCATTTTTGGAAGAAAACAATATATATTAAATAGTTGAAGAATGTATATTTACCTAATGCACAAATTAAATAAATAAATAAACACAAAATAATCATAATAAAAATAATCAATATTTATGTCATTATTATAATTATTATATATTATGTCATTATCGCACATTTGATTCATGCATGAAGAAGTTGCACAAGGTGTGATGATGCTATTGCTATTTTGCTATTTATAAAGATTTTTAGAAAGATTTATATATTTCGTATTTATTATTTTAATTTAGTTACTATTTATTTATTGTTTATTTTTTGGAAAGAAAATAACATTGTTTGTTAAAAATTTAAATAATGTATATTTATATTCATATTCATGTGTTATTGTTTAATATTCATGAAAAAAAGTAAATAAGCAAGCAAGCAGTGTCACATACTGTATATATTAGATATTTATTTCATTATTATCATTATTATTATTATTTTTTATTTTTTTATCCCCTACATCTGAATCAAGCTTGTGCATATTCAAATGTAAAGCTTTTAAACTTGGTGCATGAAGAAATTACACAAGGTGCGACAACGATGCCAAACACTTTCTTTCCAGAATGTTTATTTTCAGGGGAACTAGTCCTTCACAAGCCTATATGTCAGGTGTTCGTTGTGTCCGGTGGTCAGTCGACGTGTGTCCTGCAGTATCTCACCCTGCGCCCAGCTCTCGTGTGTCGCTGCTTTCTGCTGGAACTTCTCAGCCAAATGCTCCACACGCTCCAGACGCCTGATCTCACTGAGCAGCCACTCCTCATAACCCTTCTCAGCCTGATCCAGACCCTGCCACGCCGCCGCGATGTCCTGCACATCAACACACACACACACACACACACACACACACACACACACACACACACACAGACGATGTGTTTACATGTTTTACGGGGACTCTATAGGCGTAATGGTTTTTATACTATACAAGACGTATTTTCTATCAGCCTACACCAACCCTACACCTAACCGTACCCCTTACAGGAGACTTTCTGCATTTTTACTTTCTCAAAAAAAAACTCTTTCTGTATGATTTATAAGCCTTTTGAAATATGGGGACATGGAGTAATGTCCTCATATATCTCCTTGTAATACCTGTCATACCCTTGTCATTATACAAATTTGTGTCCTCATGTCACAAAAACACACACACACACACACACACACACACACACACACACACACACACACACACACTCTCACTCTCACACACACTCACACACACACACACACACTCACACACACACACACACACACACACACACACACACACACACACACACACACACACACACACACACACACACACACACACACACACACACACACACACACACCAAACAGGACAGTGTGTGACTGATTCCAGCTTCTGAGAATAAAGTACTGCAGTAAACACACACACTTCTGATTATACAGTCACTTTAAAGCACTGAACAGATCTTTAATGTAGTGTGTGTGTGTGTGTGTGTGTGTGTGTGTGTGTGTGTGTGTGTGTGTGTGTGTGTGTGTGTGCGCGCGTTTTTGTGAAAAGTCAGGACATAGATGTGTATAATGACAAGGGTATGGCAGGTATTACAAGGAGAAGGTGACTTTTCAGGACATTACTCCATGTCCCCACTTTTCAAAACGCTTATAAATCACACAGAATGGAGTGTATTGAGAATCTGAAATAGCAGACAGTCTCCTGTAAGGGGTAGGTTTAGGTGTAGGGTTGGTGTAGGACAATAGCACATACAGTAAGTACAGTATAAAAACCATTACACCTATGGAGAGTCCCCACTTTTCAAAAAAACGAACATGTGTGTGTGTGTGTGTGTGTGTGTGTGTGTGTGTGTGTGTGTGTGTGTGTGTGTGTGTGTGTGTGTGTGTGTGTGCGCGTGCGTGTGTGTGTGTGTGTGCGTGCGTGTGTGTGTGTGTCTTACAGACACCATCTTCCCCTCGGAGGGCATGAATGCAGGTCTGTGGCTGATGTGGAGTTTGGTCTGCAGTGTGTTGAAGCTGATCTCCAGCTGGCATTTCTCCTGGACTTTGGGTGGTTTGTGTGTGCGGCGATAGTCTCTGAAATCCTCCAGCTTGCTTCTCATGGCCTCCATCGTGTTCTCAGGGGTTCGTTTCTCCAGCCACGGCGTGGTGCGACGGATCCACTCCAGCAACTACAGGAAACAAAAGCTTATTTATTCACTTTTCAGGTTTAAAAAATTGACCCTTATGACTGGTTTTGTGCTCCTGGGTCACATATATATATATAGTGTTTTAGCGGTGAAGTTGTTGTTGTACCTCACTGGCCAGTCGTTCATATTCTTCCATCAGTTTCTCATTTTCCTGATTCACTCCAAGCACTTTACAGATCCTGTTAGCCGCCGTTTCTGCCTATAAACACACACCGATGTCACATGACCTCTGCATTGTGTTTGAAATTCCCCATGATGCATCAGATAAATGCACAGAAGTACCTGTTCCGCTCCAGCAAACGCGTGATAGAAGCAGGACACATAGGTCATGATGGCCCGCTCGTCAGGCTTCGGGGTGTTAATGATGTCTGGAGCACACAGAGATTTAAAGTTACATGAACAAACGCTGTGATGTGTGTGTGATTCACTGCAACGGTGAACGTTCAGAGCGCTTAACATTGAACTCAATGATCTACATGAGTCCATCATTACACAGAAATCAATTGCATTGCATTCTGGGATGGACTGCAGAAGGCCGTCAGGTCATGAGGTGCACGATCGTAACACGACACGCAGACAGCTGTGTTCGCTAAATCTGCTTCAGGACTGTATTGTTGTATAATAATAATACAGCAGTCACGTGACTTTCCTGTGTGTTACGATCAGAGGGCGGCTAAATTTAGAAAGTACATTTAAAATCTTCACACACATGATTATTTATTATTATAAACTGTTGAAAATTCACAACCCTGCTGTTGCATATTCAGTGTTAATGCATCAAAATGCAAGCAGGGTTATTATCGTTAACTAAAACTAAATTTAACAAAAAATAACCTTAACTGAAATAGAATATTTTTAATATTTGGAATATTTCCTATTTTATTTCAGCTATTGACAAAATTTCCTAATACAAAAATTTATTAATAAACAAACTAATAAACATGACAAAATCATGACAAAAAATATAAATATTCATATATTAACTAAAATTAACAAACTAATTCAAAATATTAATAAAAAATATACTAGTGATACTAAAATAACACTGAATCCTGAAAGACCGTTATTATCGTTAACTAAAACTAAAAGTAAGAGCATTAAAAAATAATAATAATAATAATAATAAATAAAAATATTAAAAAACTTAAACTGTCAAAGCAGCATTTCTCATTTTCTTTTAGTTTAACTAAGTGCTAAAATAACTAAAACTAAATAAATAAAAAAATTATAAAAAAATATAGACATATCATTAATTAATAAAAATGATAAAACATGACAAAATTACTGAACCTTTAACTAAAATAACACTTTAACTAACATTGAAAATATAAAAAAATAAACTCTAATTCTGAATATTAACAAAATTATAATAGTATATTAATGATAGTAAAATGTCAAAATTGTCAAAAAAGAAGATGCAAAAATACTGTTAATACAAATTTGGAATTATTAAATATGAGTGTCAGTGTTTTATAATGCTTTATTATAAATATTTTAATCTGATATTAGCATTCTGTCCTCATGTACCAACAATCAGAGCTCATGATACTGTGTGATGTGATGCATTTAGAGACGATCCGGCCGGCTTTACCTTCAGGGTCCAGCATTTTCGGGATGTCCAGGTGTTTCTCTGCAATTTCCAACGCCAGACTGAGATTTCCAAGAGGATCGTCCTGCACAGAGAAACCCAGAGCAGTGACTTCTGAACTACATCTGTACAACATTACAAACACATTTAAGGGATTAACAAAGGCTCCTGACAAGGTTATTACAGTTAACTAAAAAAATAAATAAATAAATTAATTAATTAATTAAAAAAATATATATATATTAGTGCTGTCAAGTGATTAATCGCGATTAATCGCATCCATAATAAAAGTTTTTGTTTACATAATATGTGTATACTGTGTATATTT
>CM071949.1:30527500-30605000 GCA_036784905.1 Acrossocheilus fasciatus | reverse complement strand
TTTTATATATATATATATATATATATATATATATATATATATATATATATGTATTTAATTAAATAAAAATATACAAATATATAATATATAAAAGCCCATATTCCATTGCACTGTTTTTTTATATATATATAGATATATATATACTGAATACTTGGCGTTTCTTTGTAATTATATGAAATTTGCTTTTTTGAGTGAAAATAGTTTCTACACCACGTTTATTGAGTTCATCAAGCGTGCATTTCATATCTGAATGTGATTTTGCAGCTTATTTTGGAGGATCTACTGCACCTGAAACAAAAGCGGTCTAAAACAGTGAGTGAATAAGTATTTGGCTGATGGTTGAGATCAAAACAAAAGCACGTCTGTGCGTCAGAAGGTCCGTCCTGTCAAAGACAGCTGCTCTGTTCCTCATAAATCACACGTGTCCTGAAACACGAGCGAACCTATAAAGTCAAGCACACATGCCAGAGGAGAAGCGCTCTGATGACAGCCGCAGTTTCACCCGTCAGTGACAGAAAGCGGCGAGGCGCTGAGATTAATCACACGCACACAGACACACATCACATCCAGAAACACACACACACACACACACACACAGGGACAAAACCAGCCCTACACAACTTAAACAAACAGCAAATTTTCTCAGTCAAACCAACAATGCATTTAACTGCAAAATGAAAAAAGAAACTCGTTGGCCATTTATATTTTGTTTGAATTTGAATGAACTTTACACAGTAAACAAACCAACATATTCAAGTCCAGATCTTTACATTTCTAAGGATAACTTAATTTTCATGCAAATAACTATGGAAAAATTACACAGCGTAGAATGAATGTTCTAAACTATTTTAAATAATATTTTAAATATTAAATTAGTTGCATTTGAGATTTTTGCCTGCTTTTTTATATATATTTAATTAAATATATATAAAATGATATTATATTTCATTATATAATATATAAAAATATAAATAAGAGTCCACATTCCATTACAACATTTTTTTTAATATTATTTTAAAAAATTTAATATTTGCATATTATTATTATATATGCATATTATATTATTTTTTATTTTGTTTTGGCTACATTTTATATATCTATATATTTAATGACATTAAAAATATAACAATATATAACATAAAATATTAATTATAGTCTATTTTCCATTGTGTTTCTTTATAAATATTTAAAATAACACTTTAAATATTAAAATATTTACTTATTATATTTTTTAAATATTTTGTTTTGCCTACTTTTCATACAATATAATCATAAATATTTTAGGGCTGTCAAATGATTAATCATGATTAATTGCATCCAAAATAAAAGTTTTGTTTACATTATGTGTGTGTACTGTGTAAATTTATTATGTATATATAAATACACACACATACAGTATATATTTTGAAAATATTTATGTGTATATACATTTATATTTTTATATTATATATAAATATATTTAATATATTAACATAACATATTTTTTTCTGAAATACATACATGCATGTGTGTGTATTTATATATACATAATAAATATACACAGTACACACATATATTAAGTAAACAAAACCTTTTATTTTGGATGCAATTAATCATGATTAATCATTTGACAGCCCTAATTTATATATGTATATATATATATATATATATATATATATATATATATATATAAATATATAAATGTCCACTTTCCATTGCATTTTTCCTTATATATATATATATATATATATATATATATATATCATATATATATATATATATATATATATATATATATCATATATATATATATATATATATATATATATATCATATATATATATATATATATATATATCATATATATATATATATATATATATATATATATATATATATATATATGACAATGCTTTCATAATCAAGCAGGTCGTTTGTGTGATCACTTTTAATTCAGATACAGTGTAACAGATCTAGAGTCCCAAACAAGAACACAGACACAACGTCAGACAAACGCGTGTCACATTTCCTCACACTGCGCTCATGCACTCTTCTGTCTTTGGATCGGCGTGTTTTCTCGCTGCGCTCAGATGGACGTTTGCACACTTCACAAGCGCTCAGAGGATTTCCATTGTGCCTCAGTCTCATGTATATAAATAGAGTTGAGTTCAGAAAGTCTATGAGCTGCAGAACAGCGAACACCACAGATGTGTGTTTCTCCTCCGATCATTACTGACTAAAACACACACGAAGCCATCTCAGTCAGACAGACTTAATGTGTTTGCAGGAAGAACAAAAGGAGCTCAGGTGTAAAGGACGGAGGATTAGTGAGCAACATTTACACTGATAAAATTAAAGATCTCATGCCCCCCCCACACACACACACATTTAGAGCTATTGTTAGAGGATACACACACTCTCTCTCTGTCTCACACACACACACACACACACACACACACACACACACACACACACACACACACACACACACACTAACAAATACACAAACAGACATTTATGTGCAAGCAAATCAGGACATATCATAGACTTCTATTGATTTTAAACAAAGCATTTATAAATACTAGACCCAGCTACCCTAAAATATTTCCAAATCATTTTTTAATTAATAGCAAGTCTTGTTAATGTGCTTTTGGGATCTTTTTTAATTATTATAAAATATAACTGATTTTATCTTACACTCTCAGAAATAAAGGTACAAAAGCGGTCACTGGGGCGGTACACTTTTGTACCTATTAGGCTCAAATACGTACACTTTAAATACTAATTTTGTACCTTTATTTCTGAGAGTGTATTTGACTTCACTTGATTTATTTAAAAAGTTATTTTTTCAATTTGAATTACTTTAGGATATGACATGTATAAATAAACTCAACTTGCTTACTGTTTATTCATTTTATTTCTCGTCTTAAATTTGGTATTTTTTTTTTACATTTATTGTTTACTGTTATTTTGCACTACTGATTTAAATTTTTTTAGAAATTAATTTTTAATAACTTTAATAACTCTTTTTAAAGTAGCACCTTTTACATTTTTAAAAAATTGTTATAAATGATCATTGATTTTTAAACTTGATCTAATTTGATTTTTATTTGTTTTTATTTCCACCTTTTTTAATAAAGTAACTTTTGCATATGAAATTAGCTGTACAAATAAACTTGCTTGCTGTCAATTAATTCATTGCTTCTGTTAAATGTGTGGATTGTTACATATTTCACTGTACTTTTATCTTGTACTACTGATTATTTTAAAATAATATAAAAATTATTCTTCATCATCTTATGCTTCTTAACTCGTTACAGTACTCCTTTAAATATTATAATATTTTTTAAATTGCATCAAATTAGACTTGACTTTTATTTTTCAATTTTTCTTTTCAGTTTGATATGAAATAAAAACTTTACTTCTTTATTGTCAGTTATTGCTTGTTAAATTTCTGGATTGTTAATTTAGTCTGTACTTTTATTTTACTTTGCATTGTTATTTATTTAGTTTTTGTTATTTCTAAACCATTCTCTCAGTTTGCATTATTGCATTATTATTAATATTATTATTATTACCTTCCTCTGCTGTTTCTCCCAGGCGGGGTCGAGCAGCAGGTCTCGGTCCCACTCATCCTCCTGGATCATGTACTCTTCCACACCATATCCGTTATTATTGATATTATACTGCATCTCCATCATCATCATCATCTTCATCAGCGGCGCGTCTCTCTGTGATCCCGCTGCGTGTCTGCGCGCGCTGATAACTGCACCGGACGCTGACGTCACCGCGCACCGGCCGAGCACGTGACCGAGCAACGCTGGACAGGACCGCGTTTTAAAGACAAAACATTTTCAGAAAAGACCAAAAACGGTTTCAAATACACGCAAAACTATATGTGTATTAATAAAATAAAAATAATTTAATATAATTTATTTCAATGCCAACTACAATTACAGTTAAAACGTTCGATGTTCACATTTTAATGACTGCATGCGACATAATATTTAATATTTATCATTACTTTTACTTTTGTCAGTGAATCAATTTTAATCCTCCGTGTTCGTGCTCTGCGTGAACGCTGCGCAGCATTGATACCGTTAAAGTGAATCATGTGTCGAGAGGCGGGGCTTCCCGTGGTTGCTATGCAACGCGTCTTTAACCGCCGTGATGCGCTCTGAGGCAACAGAACAAAAACAAAACAAACTCTGAAAATTATTGTAATAATTAAGTGTATCTGCTAGATAAAAGGTATTTGCTCAAAGCTATTAGACAGAGAACCCGGCTGTACAGCGGTGAGTGATTAAAATTAACATAATGTAGCGTCACGAAACATTTCTTGTCGAGAACGCAGACTTCTGTTACACCGGATTTTTTATTTGACATGATTTAGATCAGCTTCAATAACCGAATGTCTTTTTAGGTGTGTTTAGTGTCTCGTATCGAGAGAAATGGAGAGTTATGAGCAGTTTTACAGCAGGACTCTAGACGCGCTGCCGCCGCCCGCCTGCAGTACCGCGCCGCGGCCGCAGATGGCGCTGTCCGCCATTCACTTCCGCGGCAGGAGGCTCCTACAGCCGCTGGTGAGAATTTTATATTTGTAGAAATAATACTATAATAAATGTTATATATTTGTATTTTATATGTCTATGAGAACGACACTCACCTGATGTGTCCCTTCCTTCCTGATTATGCAAATAAGGGAAAAATTAATAATAGAATTATTGATTAACAATTAATAAACCAAATAAAATATATAAAATAAATAATAAATAAAATAAGATTACATTTAATAAAAATTAGATTAAAATAAATAAGTAAAAACAGATAAAATAAATAGGCAAATGAATAATAAATCTAACAGTAAAGTACTGAAATATGAAAATAGATAATAATGTATATAATAATATATAGATAACTAAATATCACACGAATAAAACATAACACGTCACTTCACTTTAGATGAACAATTAATGAATCAAATAAAACAATTACAAATTTAAAAACAATTTAGAATAATAAATAAATAATAAACTAAGATTAAAGTAAATACAAATAGATAAAATAAGTAATTAAATAATATAACAGTAAAGTACTGAAATAATATATAATATTGTAAAATAAAATAAAAATAAATAAATAATAAAATAAGATTAATGTAAAACAATTTGATTAAAATGCATAAAATAAGTAAATAAATGAATAAATAATATAACAGTAAAGTACTGACATATTAATAAATAATAATGCATATAATGTATAGATGAACAATTAATGAATAAATATACATATATATAAAATAAAGAATAAATAATACAATTAAAATGAAAGTAAATACAAATTTAAATTTAAATAAAAATACATAAGTAAATAAATAATAAATCTAACAGTATAGGACTGTAATAGGCAGAAAAAAAACAATAATGCAACTTAATAGAAACAACATTTTCTAAATAATATTTTAGGCTTTATTTACAATATGTCAAGAAATGTCAATAAGGGAAATGTTTATTTTAAATCTTTTTTTAAAATAATTTAGATAATCTTGAACTTAAATAAAAAAAATAAGATTAAAATATATCAAAATTAGATTAAAATAAATGAATAAAAACAGATAAAGTCAATATGTTATGTAATAGAACAGTACTGTAATGGGTAGATAAAACAATAATGTGACTTAATAGAAACTAACTTTTCAAAATGATATTTAGTTATTTTACTATATTTTTACAGTATAAGTTGGGTCTTTGCACAAGGATGATTGTCTGTAGGGGTTCAAGGCATTTAAAAGCTCGAAGCCCCTGCATTTTCAGTGGTTGCCAGATTGTCTCGTGCTTTTGTTGTGTAACGCCACAGTCGTATAGAAACAGACAATCACACGAGTGAATCAGTAGTGAGTGTTAATCTGTAGGACTATCATTATAAACGTTAAATATGATATCCACTGCACGTTCCAAACAGTTTACAGAGAGAGAATGATGATAACAGCAATGCCAATGTGTGTCTGGGACGTTCATTTGCTATTGAATGTTTTTAATGACTTGTTTTAAGTGTCTGATTCTGAGTGTGTGTGTGTGTGTGTGTGTGTGTGTGTGTGTGTGTGTGTGTGTGTGTGTGTGTGTGTGTGCAGGTGAGTGAAGCACTGCGGGGTCAGGTGGCTGAAGACAGACAGACGGCGATGGAGAGACACAGAAGGAGACAGACGCGACAGACAGACACTCTTCTGCAGCGAGTGCAGCACATCCTCAACAACATCCAGGTCAGTTTCACTCCGCTTTACACTCGACCACAGCTTTACTGCAAACTCTAAACATCTAGTGAACACACACAGAGGCGGACAGTAGTGAAGTATTTAGACTTTTCAAGTGTCTGTAGTTTATCAGTGTTTTTCTTTAGAAAACCGCAGGCCAGTCCCCACAATGTCAAAGATTTCAGGTTTTACTATCCTTGTGGGGACATTTGGTCACACACACACACACACACACACACACACACACACACACCAGTTGTATTTTAATTGCATTGAGATATTGTTAGTTTTTAACATCTGAGTTTTTTTACTTTTATTTAAATTTTATCTAATTTAGATTTTTTTATAATTTTTTAAAGTTAAAATTTTGTAATTTTATTGTAGTTTTGGTCATGTTTATTTTCTATTTTTGTATTTTATTTATTTATTAATATTTTTTTATTTAATATAAAAAGGCATTAAAAAATAGAAATAAAAAAAAAATAATATATTCAGTTTTTTATCTTCTGTGTTAACTACAGTTAACTATAATAACCCTGACACACACACAAAGCAATAAGTGAGTGTCGCCCTCTTCTGGCTCACTCACACAATAAAGTGCGATATCTGCTGATGGGTATCTTGTTCCTGTAGAAGATTACAAGCTATTTTCACAGACTTTTACATTAAATGTTCCTCCTGGTGGAATGACCTGCCCAAATCAGTCCTTAACCATCTTCAAGAATCGACTAAAAACACATCTCTTCCATCTTTATTTGACCCTCTAACTCCAGCACTCTCTATTCTAATTCTGTTTTCAAAAAAAGACTTGCACTCTATTCAATTACTAACTGCTTGTTTTCTTCAAAAAACTAGCTTGCTCTATTCTTTTTCTGTTATATTTGTTTTCTTTTTATTTATTAGATATATGTTTTTTAAATCCTTGCTACATGTACTGCTTTAGCTTATCTGAGAGTTGTTATAGCACTTGCATATCGTTGCTCTTTTGTTGATTTTGATTGCTTCCATTGTCCTCATTTGTAAGTCTCTTTGGATAAAAGCATCTGCTAAATGACTGAATGTAATTTTCTGTTTCGGCAGCTGAAGAAGGTGCAGAAGGAAGCGCCCACATCAGACTGCTCTGTGACTCTGGGGTCCAAAACGGGGCCGATCCGCTCCTGTGTGAGGCCGTGTTCGGCTCCGGCTCAGAAGCAGACGCTCAGTCCCAGCAGCTCTCTGAAGAGAGAGACCCTCCGCCTGCTCAACCAGCGCTTGGAGAAGCTGCCGTCTGACGAGTCCAGCGACGGCTCTGACCCAGAATCCCCCGAATCCAGCTTCTGTCTCAGTCTGATGGGCTCCTACGCCCAGTTACCCAGCCCTCAGCCCAGCCGCAGCCCACCCGCCAGAAACATCCTCATCTCCAGCCCCATCTGCGAGTCTGTGCTCAGCCAATCTGAAACACACCGGTCAGGAGCAAGCAATGCTTTGACAGCATCTCCGCCGCCCTCTTCTGGTGGACGCTGGACCTGCAGCGGCTCAGAGTTCAGTGACGGACAGTTGTCAATCATCACCTCCACACCCAGCAGCACCAGGTCAGATGAAGCACAAGATGTGAGCCGTGAGAAACCCAGACCGGCCCGTCGCTCAGCCCCGGCGCCGCTCAACCGCTCCTATGACGTGGAGAACCCTTCACCATCCCTGAACAGACCACAGGTGGATTCAGAGCCGACCCACTCACTGCAGCTCCTGGACGACCAGATCCACATCAAACAGCTCAGTGCAGCTGACAACACTGAAGGTTAGTAACACACTGAGCTCAAATCTGATGGTTTACTTGTCAGAAAGCTAACAATCAGATGTTTCAGATAGATGTTGATATAATGTTGATAGACAGAGACTGTTTGAAAGAGATTAGAGATCTTGATATTTCAAGTAAAATAAACTTGCACTAAAATAATATAAAATATATATATATATATATATATATATATATATATATATATATATATATATTAAAAAACTAAACATTTCAGTTGCCAAGGCATTTCTCATTTCCATTTAGTTTAACTTGATGTATTAAAATAGCTAAAACTAAAACTGAAATGAAAAAAAAATACTACAGACAAATTAATCAAAATATTAAAAATGTAATATTTGTTAGTATATATATTTATATAAAAAGAAAAATTAATAAAATAATGTAAAAATGAAAAACTAACTGAAAATATTAAATCATTTTTAAAATAATATATTTATATTATATATTTTTAATTTTTAATATAAAAACTAATAAAATATATAAACAAACACTTACTGAAAAAATTTATTTACATTATATTATATATATACATTATATATAATATAATATAATATAATACATTATATTATATATATAATGAATATATAATGTATATGTATATATAATTTTTAATATTTGTTAGTATATATTTTTATATAAAAATAAAAAGTAATAAAACGTACGAAAATCATGTAAAAATAAAAAAATAAAATATTTAAATATATATATATATATATATATATATATACATTATATATTATTGTTTATATTTTTAATATTTTAATATATATAACATTTTTGATACCTTATTTTTCAATTAGTTTTTCTTTTTATATTTTCCATTATACTATCATTATATTATAGATAAAATGGAAAATATACAAAGAAAAGCTAAATAAAATATATGTATTACAAAACTGTAGTAGTATCTCAGTGATACTAGAATAACACTGGCCTGGTTAAATAAAATTAAAGGTGAACTTTGGCAACCATTAATACCAACACCTTAGTAACTGCTTATTAATGCACTGGCAACCTCTCACATCATTCTGTCACTGTGGTGGTGAGTTTTGCACAGCTTACATTTTCTTAAGGAAATTCTGCATTATTTGTATGTTGATTTAAAAGTTTTCTCCTGCACGTGCAGCTTCTGACTGCTGTCTGTGTATGTTTGCAGTGGAGCAGCAGATTCAGGCTTTGGAAGTGTTGCGTGAGCGTTTAGAGAGAGAACACACTCAGCAGATCTCTGAGCTCCTCACGGCACAGGAGAGACAAACACAGCACCTCCAGCAGGTATCGCTCAACACACACACCAGACAACATGAGGCATTAGAAACATTAACATTATGCATTTCTGTAAAGTAATAAAACCGCCTTGACACGCGAGTGACAGATAATGCAGCAGAAACACAGACAGCTGATGTGAGAGACGTATGTATGTGTGTGTGTGTGTGTGTGTGTGTGTGTGTGTGTGTGTGTGTGTGTGTGTGTGTGTGTGTGTGTGTGTGTGTGTGTGTGTGTGTGTGTGTGTGTGTGTGTGTGTGTGTGTGTGTGTGTATGTGCGTGTGTGCAGGAGATCCAGAGGAAGCTGAACCAACACAGCAGCCTGACGTCATCAAAACACACTTTACAGGTGCGTCTCTCCGGCCAGGCCTTGTGAGGGTCTCATGCTGCGAAATTAACTTTCTGAAATTGTATTTTGCATTATATTTTTGTCACTAAGATGATGGGATTATTGACCCTGGAGCACAGCAGCAGTCATAAGCAGCACAGGTATATTTGTAGCAATAGCCAACAATACATTGTATGGGTCAAAATTATGCTTTTCTCTTTTATGTCAAAAATCATTAGGATATTAAGTAAAGATCATGTTCCATGAAGATATTTTGTAAATTTCCTACCGTAAATATATCAAAACATTTTTGATTAGTAATATGCATTGCTAAGAACTTATAAGAAATTTTCTCAATATTTAGATTTTTTTGCACCCTCAGATTCCAGATTTTCAAATAGTTGTATCTCAGACAAATATTGTCCGATCCTAACAAATCAATGGAAAGATTATTTATTCAGTCCCTTATGACTGGTTTTGTGGTCCAGGGTCACAATTATTTTGAGATTCCAGAAGTTTCAAGAACTGCAGTTCTTTAATAAAATCAACACAGTTGTCGTGGGGAAATAGGATTGCGATTAGCATTAAAATTCAGTTAGATCATTGTAATAAATGTAATTATTCCCCTTGGTTAAGAACTGCTCTCTTTGATTAACTTCTGATGGTCAGTTTTTCTTTGAGGTAAATTAAGTCATGCAAACAGACAAATTTAGACTAATTCTATTAACTTAGTCATCAAAATCAATTTTGGGAAGCATAAAAACAATGCATTGTGGCAGGACTGTCAATCAAGTTCAATACATTATAAACATTTTCATTACTTGACATAAAATAAACATTCACTGAAATCAAATAAAAAATTAATTAATTAATAAAAAAAAAAATTTCAGCTGGTTTCCAAGACAGCATTTCTAATTTCCAAAGTACTAAAATAAGTCAAAATAAATAAAATAAAACCCACAGCATAGAAAAATCAAATAACAAAAACGCAACAAAATTACTACAACATTAAAATGAAGACAGATAAAAAGAAATCTACTACAAATTATTAAAACTATAATAGTACATCAATGCTGCTAAAGTAACACTGCTGTACAGTATTTATATGTTTGAATCTGACTCACGGAGTGATTGTACAGGAGGAGCAGATGAAGGCTTTCAGTCGTCTTACTGCCGTGACTCGAGGTTTTCTGACACGCAGACTCCTACAGACAGACAAAATCACACAGCTGCGCAAAACCATACAGGTACACACACACACACACACACACACACACACACACGTCTGGTTTGCTTGTGGGGACTCTCCATAATGGTTTTTATACTGTACAGACCGTATATTCTATTGCCCTACACCAACCCTGCACCTAAACCTACCCCTTACAGGAGACTACAGGCATATTTAGATTTTCAAAAAACTTCATTCTGTGTGATTTATTAGCTTGTTTACCCGAGGAGACCTCAATTTAGGTCCCCACCGTGACACGAGTCCCCATGAGTCTGTGTGTATTCAGGTTTAAGTCCCCATCAGAATAGAAAAACGGGTACACACACACACACACAGACTTGAATGTACATCCTAAGCATCAGAGCTGTTGTCAGTCAGGCGTGTGAATGTTCTTCAGGACTCGAGGGATTTCATCCGATCGTTCCAGACAGATTCCCAGCTGAAGAGAGTCTCCGTGTCCCATCAGGATCTGTCCTTATATCAGCGCGTCACAGCTCAGGTAATCCAGCCCAATCCAATATTATTGTCAACCCCAATGGTTGAAAATTGTCTTTGACCGCACCATTGACCTCAAACATACATAACGTTAAAACCACACAAATATCAAAAAAACATATTAGATCATTCCACCTTAGTGTTTGACTCAAATATCCAATTACTGCAGGCAGGTATAAACAGACTTATAGACGATTCTCTCTGCCCTGGACATTAAATAACGTCTTCTAGAAGGCAATAAGACAAACTGATCAGTCAAAGGATGAGTAGCATCTTTCAAAATGCACTCAGCTTTCCCAACACACCTTGAAATATACCTTCTCTGTGGCTTACCAGTGACCTTGCTATATTAATGACTCTAGTTAGTGTATTTTTCTGTTTACAGTTCAAGTGCCCGTACCAAGATGTTATATTTTAGGTTAGCATACTTTCCACCAAAGACATGTAGACGATATCCAGAACGTTCTGACTCACACCAAAACTTCTAAACTAACACACACACACCTGTAGAGCATTATCTGTGTACGTGTGACTCTTGTTTCATGTGTGTGTGTGTGTGTGTGTGTGTGTGTGTGTGTGTGTGTGTGTGTGTGTGTGTGTCACAGCTGCGATCAGCACTGCATGATGTCCATCAGATCTTCACTGTGTGGCCTGTGAGAGACAGACTGACTCTACTGCAGCAGGACCGAGAGATACGCAGAGAGAGGACACTCAGAGACATGGTACACACACACACACACACACACATATATATATCGCTGTACACACATACTGACATCACTTCCTTCTGTGCAGGACAAAGACAGTCCTGGAAACACACGGATCCTGTCCTTGGCCACTCAGAAGACGCTGGACAGAAAGACTCAGAGGTGAGAACGGCTGCGTTTCATCTGATCTGAGAGACGAATGATTGCACAACACACACGCTACCTGACCACAAGCCTTTGTTTACAATATAATAATGTTTAAAAGTTGTCCTTTCAGTGACAACTCACTTTTCAAAATAGGTCACCTGTGAGATTTGCTTAGGTCCAATGAGAAAGTGTTTTTATGAGGCTGGGGGGGTCTTGCAAGGGTAAATAAAAAACTGGGGGCCGGTCGCATAAACCGTTTAGACTAGTTTTAAAAGTTAGTCATCTAGACTGGTCATAACTTTTTAAATTCAGTTATGAAAAGGTAGATTGTTCTTATTTGTATTGGAAAAGTAAGACTGATTGTCCCTTGGCAGCTGCTAGTTGATCAAACACAGTCTTAACATGCTGGCTAAGTTTATGCAACTGGCCTCTGGTGTAATTTTACTCATTTGTTTTCATTTCAATTGATATTAACAGGAAAAGAGAAAAAAATCTCATTTCCAGGTTTAAACTGAATTTTCTCAATGTTCTCTCAGACATTTGGACTCCAGTGCGTGATATTTACATAGTGGAAAACATAGCGGCTTGAATAAGTTAAATTAAGTGGCTAAATAAAGTGACAGCACAAATACAAACATAGTGCGAGTCTGAATGAGCATGTTTTGTTTATTATATCTACACACATTCATTATAATGGAGCGTCTAGTGTTGTTTTCACGTCACGAGTCGCTGTTTTAAGCTCTGAAGGATCCCAGTTGGACGCTAGTAACGAGTCAGACACACACATCATCAGGTGCTCACACTGATTTCATCTGTTTTCAGGCAAGCAAAGAAGACCCAGGTGATTCCCAAGAGCTCACCGGCGAGGTACAGCATGATTCAGAGAGGAACACAACATGTATTTCTCTGACTGACCTGACCTGCTCTCTGTTTCTCCTGTAGGACCCTCCAGCCTCGTCTCAGTCACAACAGCGTCTGCTTCTCTCAGTGAGTCTCTCTAATGCACAAACCTTCTGTTCCTTCACAGTTACATCATAGAAACTCAACGGAGTGAACCTTATGTTCTCTGTTGCATGTTAAGCAGGAACACAGTAAAGTTAGTTCAGCTTCATCATGCTGACCTCTCTCTCTCTCTCTCTCTCTGCAGGAGTGCGGCAGTGAAGAAGAGAGATGAGTGTTTGAGACCGCAGCGCTCGCTTCACAGGAAGTATCTGTCTCTGGGATAAAAACACACATATGAATGACTACTGATCAACAGCAGTGATGCACATGTTCATCGCCCAACACATTTTGTGATTTTCCACTATGCTTTACATTTTTCAGAATGAATTCTAATAATAAATCTATACAGTAAACTGATTATGCAACTGAATACTATTTAACTTTTTGTATTTCTAATACTAACATTGTTACAAATTTAGAAATACGTAACTGTCTGTGGTTTGCTTGCACTGTGCAGTACACTAGTGTACTAAACGTGCTGATTCACGTGTGCAGAAATGTGTTCCTCAGACTCATTCAGAAACAACTCGCCGGTCTTCAATCCAAACCTCAGCACACACACGCACACGTGAACAGTCACGCTCTCTGACCAGCGTCAGCACCACAAATTAAACACACTGTTAGAGCTTTCAGAGTCTGACTCACAGCAACCAAAACTGTTAGATCCTTGGCGGACATAACAGCATACAGGCTTGGATCGACATGAAGTTTCATGAAAATATCCTCACTCTCAGGCCGTCCAAGATGTAGTTTGTTTCTGCATCAGATTTGGAGGAATGTCTCAGCAATGGATGCTCTGCAGTGAATGGGTGCCGTCAGAATGAGACATTTTTAACTAAAATATGAGTCCATAATAACACTTCCTCCAGTGAAAAAGTGCATCTCCTGTTGTCTTTCACATCAAAATCCAGCCGCATATGTGTTTAGAGCTGTTTTGGCTTGTAAACGCTGCTCGATCTGCAGATTTCTTTCCTGATTCAGACCAGAACACTTTTTCACTGGAGGAAGAGTTATTATGGACTCCTATTTTAGTTAAAAATGTTTTAATGCTGGATTTGTTTCAGCTTTTGTCTTCTCCAGATGTTAACTGATGGACTGGAGTGGTGTGCATTATTGTGATGTTTTTATCAGACTCTCATTCTGACGGCACCCATTCACTGCAGAGCATCCATTGCTGAGACATTTCTCCAAATCTGATGAAGAAACACACTCATCCTAATCTGAGATGATCTGAGGGTGAACACATTTTCAGCAAATGTTCATTATTGGGTGAACTACTCCTTTAACTTTCCCTTTAAATGACATTTAGGACGGTGAATACAGAGAAAACACACATTGTAGAAACGCAACACTGTGCTTTATTTCTTTAACATAACACTGAATGGTACATCTCATCCACACACACACACACACACACACACACACACACATGTGTGTGTATCGCTGCGTTTTAGCTATGCATGAGCACAGACAGAAGTGCTTAATGTTACAGGTGCAATAATAGAATATAATAATACTGTTTATACAACTAAACAAATCTAAATTCAAATAAAACATGTCAATGGGTTTGCATAAGGAGCTGGTGAGCTCAGTCATGGCCTTTCTATTCCATTTGTGGCTTTTAGAATCAAATCACAGTTGAGATTATTTGTACCGCGCTCAGATATGAAACATAGAGCTGCTCTCAGTAACAGACTGATCTCAAATCAGCTAAAGCAGCACAAGCACAATCCAGAAAACTAGACACAGAAGTGCAATAATCATCACAACAGTCTTTGGCTTAATAATACAGGTTATAAAAGACACAAGGTTAAAAAAAATGAATGCACACTTCCTAGTGCGTGTGCATGTCCTGATGCATCGTGTCGTTTTAGCATTTATATCTGAATATGAAAAAACAAACCTGAATCTAAACATTTTGGCATAATGAACTGTGCAAATTCAGTCAAAATCTTAAAGGTCTCTCGTTTTACTGATTGCCTACTCGCATCTCAAACAGAAATTCAGCTTTAAATGAATGTTCTGGGTTCAATACATGTTAAAAACGATCATTTTTTGGTTACTTCTGAATTACTTTAAATGCTGTTTAATGTCACATTGTGACACTTTCAAAACATTGATCTGTCTGTTTAAGTGACTTCTGACTCATCCAATCATGTGAGTTTGGGGCGGAGCTATCTGTCAGGGCTGACCAATCACAGACAGGACGAGTGTTTAGGAAAATCTCTTTAGGAAAGAAATGACACGCTTAACCTTTAAATAACATCAATTACCGAAGCCCCATTATGTCAAATATTGTCTTTGGCTTCTCGCACTCAAATCAACATTATGTCACAAATGCTGTCAGGCTGCATCAAACCCAGAACGTTCCTATGACGTGACCTCAAGGGAATGTAATAAATACGTTCACTGTTAAACCTTGCACAGGAAAAAAATAATTCTGCAAAGTAAAACTAAGGCTTCATGCAGTTGTCACTCCGCCGAGTCTGGCGAAGAAACGCACGTAACGGAATGTCCTGGTGGAAAGAGTGATGAAATCTTGGCCCAAACACAGCTGGTCGTCACAAACCAGCCTTCTGGAATAAGAGTCGTACACAGAGCTTTAAATAAGAGAAACTTCACACAAATGTAGTGCAGACGAACCGCCTGCCGTCATCCTTCAGCACCGGCCACTCATTAGTGTTTATACTGTGTTATAATGCACGATATAGCATATTATAATAATCGATACGCGTCTCCCCTTCAGAAGAACAATAATGAAGAAAAATCAAGTTTTTGTGCTTGTTGGTATTATGTTACAGTAGCTGCTATCAAAGGTTCTCGGAGTGATTGGGCACAAAAACCCAACAATGAAAACATTTATTGCATGACAAAATACTTTGAAAAAAAATACATTTTATCAATCAGTAAACCTACCATATTTTCCAGAGTATAAGTCACATTTTTTATCTTCTGAAATGTGCTGTGATTTTTATGGAAGTCCATTTCCACCACAAAATAAAAGCATGAAAAGTAATTGCACCTTTTCTTTTTTTTTCTCACAACTTTGAGAATTGCTATTTTTATAAACTCAGAATTGTGACTAAGATTATTGCAGCTGTTGTTTTTTGTTTGTCTGTTTCCACATTGAAATAAAGGTAACTGCAACTCACAAATTCCATGAAAAGAGCAATTCTCAGCATTGCAAGATATAAACTCAGAATTGTGAGATATAAACTTGCAATTTTAAGGAAAAAACTCTGAATTTATGTCTTGCATTTTTAAAATTTTTCTCTGAATTCTGAGTTTAAATCTTGCATTTTTTTCTTTTTTTGAGTTTAAATCTCGCAGTTCTACTTTTTGTTCACTTTCGTTTTTGCAACTAAATAAAAACTTAATTCTACAATTCTGACTTTTCTTCTGAATGTTTATCTCGCAATTCTATTTTTTCCGCAATTTTATTTCCATGGCGAAATAAAAAATAAAGGTATTTGCAATATTTTATCTCACAATTCTGACTCTTTTTCTTCGAATTACAAGTTTATCTCTCATATTTCTTGAGTTTATATCTCTGAGTTTGTATGTTTTGAGAAAAAAAGCCAAATTAACTTTATAATTTTTACTGTTTTTACTTTATACTCTTTACTGTTATGTAAATGTGACTTATACACAGATGCAACTTGCATAAGTTTGTTTTTTTCTTCTCTTAACAATGCAATTTATTCTCTGGAAAATACAGTATTTATTTTCATTGTGACTGTAAAGCCCTGTTCACACCAAGAACGAAGAATATAACGATATTAGCATCCACACCAGCGGACGATATCATCGGTTTATTCTAAACGCACGCTCGTCTGCCGCTTTAAATTCTCGAGTTCACTATAGCAGGATGGATTCTGATTGGCTGTCAATGTTTGTATCGCTGGAAAAAATTATTTTGAAAGCGATTCCAACGATATCGTTTCTCTGTGTCTTTATCGTTACAGCTGGACTCTGCTGTTCTTTAATATTAAAAACGTAATATATCTTTATAGTAATCATCCTTGGTGTGAACAGGCCTTTATGTTGGCATTTCATTGGCAACTTGTAGTTGTCGTTTTGTGTCAATACTACACATGCAACAGAACTCGTGTCTCGAGAAGCGTTTTTTTAAAGTTACTCTATTTTTAACTATTAAAACGCATCTGTCGAGCGCTCAGCTCAAAATGACGAACACGCACAGATTCAGCCTGGTTCAGAGGCAGATGTTGATTTGTTTGGCTAACTCTCTCTCCAAATCTGAAATCAGAGTGTCGAAGTCTTTCAGACTCAGTCGGCACGTGAACGGAGCGTCAAAGTCGAGCGCAAAGTCGTCCACGTACAGACCGTCGGGAGACGTCCACACGTCCTTCTTCGGCTCCTCCATGTCGTCGTCACTCTCGCTGCCTGCCACCTCATCGTAATCCGCCTCGTCGTTCGACAGGAAGTCCCGCCCACAAACGCTCCAATCACCGGCGTAGCGGTTACAGGGCGGGCTCTCCAGCCGGCCACGCCCCCTGCGAGAAACGACCACCTGCAAGGAACTCTGGGACGCCAGAGAGTCATCCGTCACTCGTCCTTTGGGTACTGCGAAAAAACACACATTAAACGCTAGGGATGTAACGATTCACTCAACTCACGATTCAGTTTTTTTAACGAAATGAGATCGAAGACATTATACAGTAAATGAGAAGGTGTCCTTTTATTAGGCTATTGCTGCACGTTTCTTTGTGAAATTGAAATATAACAAAACTAAATTGAAATTTTAAACCCCAAATCAAATAAGCAAGTTACACAAATAAAAGTAATCTCTTCATATAAACAAACTAAGGCTTTGTCTCGTGCTCTTTCCATTTAAAATGATCATTTTAATCATGATACAAACACAGATGCAGCATACATGCAGCATGAGCAGTTTTTAATCTAAATTTGAAGCAAAAACAGAATGGCCTGACTTTATTTTTGTGAAATTATACTATATAAAACATGTGAACGAAACAGAGCTGATTCACTCTCGGCCAGCAGGTGGCGCTTATGCAACAGCAATGATTTAGTGTTTACCACCGAATCCTCTCATTATAAATAAGGAAGCCTAATATGGCTTTAGAACAGCATCAGATTGACTAATTATTTACTTAAGTTGTGAAGGGGTAAATAAACTAGTTATAGCTATAATCTACGAGAGAGAGAGAGAGAGAGCAAAATAAGGGTTAGGCGTAAAAGAGCATATAGTTATTGAGTTGGGGCCCCGCACCTGAAATTTGCTTAGGGCCCACAAATCACTAAGTCCGCCCCTGCACGCGGCAGATGTGCACATATTTAGACTGATGTGCCATGCAAATCCACCTCAGCTGTCACATGCATGCTGCACATCGAGTCACGGGTCGAAACATGATGCTCAAAGTTCAAACATTCAATGTGCAACCGATAATGATCAGATTATATGCATGACGTTTGACTGCATGAGCAGCACTGGAACGACAATCAAAACCAGATGACATTCAGAGGAAAAAATGCATGGAATAAATTCATGCATGTCAATTATTAGTGCATTTTACAAGAAAATACTATTTCAGGGTTTTTTTACACTTCAGAAATTAACATTTAATTTAATATTTCTTGCCGTTTTTTAAATTTACTAGCTATCTTTTGAGTAAAAAAAATTTCTACAATTTTACAAAAATAGTTTTTGTTCAGTGTGTGTAAAATCACCCAATGCATGACTATTTTTTCCTGTGGAACGGCAAATGATGTTTGCGTAGAGAAGCACTGAAGCCTGATGTGAATAATTTCTACAGTGCATTTTGTGGCAGTATTAAACAATTAATATGATTTAGCTGAACTTGAAGATATTAAATGAGATTGCTGAATTTAATGCCACTATATTATCTTTTGTAGAGCTGCTTTATAATTACGTTACTGATTCCTGAAATCAAAGCAATATACACTATACAGCAAATCTCTCTTGTGGAAAAAGAGAACTTCAATGCAGAGAAGATGTTGTTTACATAAAAACTGAAACCAAGCCGTTCACACAGAACGCATATTTATTGCATTTTCTAGAGGGACATCTATCACCGCTGCACTCGCGTCTCGCACAAGAGAGCCGCACGTTCAGAAAGCATGTAAAATTAATGCAAGTTCAATTTTAAAAAACATGTCTCGAGACTTTATGGCGTCTTTTCTGCATCTCATGTTTTTAAGTGAAAAAACTACTCTTTGTGATTGGTTTTCGGTCCTTTGTATTAAACTATACATACATACATACATGATGCTGTTTTGTTTCTAATTGTTTAAGCAACGTAATTAATTATATATGGTTTATAAACATTAATTTAAACATGCACTTTTTTCAAATACAGTCGTGTTATTTTATTACTTTGAAGAAATGTGCATTAGTAATATTTTGCGCAGTGCGCCCTCTTGTGGCCTCAGGAGAGAAACCAAAAGTTTTTCCCCCCCAACAGAAATTATGCCTTTTAAATTCTAATATTGATAATGTTTAAGTACAAAATTCGTATTTAGTTTTTCAGCCATTTTAACATTTTATGTTGTATTAATAAAATATTAGATTGTTTTATTATATGAGGAAAGTAAGTGGAAGTAAATGATGTTTTGGGACCCAGACTCACCAGGCCAGAGCTGCAGGAGATAGTGCAGCGCCTCGATGTGTCGTTTAAAGTCCACGGCGCTGGCGATCTCTTCACTGTGTGCAAAACTACGGCCTCCTCGACCGGCCCCGGACCCCGTCATGGCCCCTGATCCGGGGGCCGTCATCCCGGCCTGCCACGACTCCTGCGTGGGCGTCAGGAGAACCGGCCCGAAACACACGGCCAGATTCTGACACGTCATTCGGTTGCTGTCGCTGTAAGACGCCACCAGACTCAGATGATCCAGCAGGAAGCAAAGAGTCGCCTTCAGGACACACAAACACACACTTGAGCTTTCATTTCAAGTGCAACAAATGTACCAGAAATACCAGCTGTGATTTTTAACTCTTTATTTGATCAGACTGACAAAAGTTTTTACTTAAAATTAGATTAAAAATACAACCACATATAATTCCAACATAACTGAATGCCACACACTGAATTAAATTAAAACAGTAATGAGTGTTTGAAACCGTTTTCACTGCACACTGCTCCGCATACTATTCTAAAGAAATAAAAACCACTGAATATGTATCAGAAATACACTTGAAATAAAATGTTAACTGATATAAAAAGTGAACATTTTATTTCACCTAATTTAATTTATTTAACATGTAATTAACTTTATTTATTAACTTATTTTAATTTATTTAACCGATTTTAATTTAACTATGTACTAAAATAAACTAAAATGATTGAATAAACATGTAAAAACTACATAGACTAACTAAACAAAAACAACCAAATTAAAGTGAAAACAGACTTCAGGATGCTTAATCATAGCAAAATTATGCAAGCTCCTAAAAGTGACCCGTATGCATCTAAATGAAGAAGAAGAGATGAGGACAGAAAGAGTGTGTGAGAGCAGGAGGAGCAGGAGGTTCTCATTCCCAACCAGTTTGTTTTGGAACATGCTGGAAACCCTCAGGCTGCTGTTCTGCTGCTCACATGGGACAAACAAACCCCCCCCCCCCCCACACACACACACACACACACACACTCACTCATAAACACACACACACTCACTCTCACACACACACACACACACACACACACACACTCAAACACTCACACACTCAAACACACACACACACACACACACACACACTCACACTCACTCATAAACACACACACACTCACTCTCACACACACACACACACACACACACACACTCAAACACTCACACACTCAAACACACACACACACACACACACACACACACACACTCTCTCTCTCTCTCTCACACACACACACACACACATCTCACATATATGTCTGGACACGGATATATATATATATATGTGTGTGTGTGTGTGTGTGTGTGTGTGTGTGTGTGTGTGTGTGTGTGTGTGTATACACAAAGAAAACAAGTAGATAGAATAGAAAAACAATATAGGAATCTAGTGTTAGGTTTTTTTTTTTTAAGAAAAACAAGCAGTTAGAAAACAAATAGAGAGGGCAAGTGATAGAGGGTCAAGGTTAATATTTGATAATAATTCTAATGTTTTCAAAATAGATAATGTACACTGCTGCTCAAAAGTTTGGGATCAGTAAGATTTTTAGTGTTTTTAAGGGAGTTTCTTCTGCTCATCAAGGCTGTATCTATTTAATCAAAAATACAGAAAAAACTTATTTTGTGAAATATTATTGCAATTTAAAATAACAGTTTTCTATGTGAATATGTGTTAAACTGTAATTTATTTCTGTGATGCGCAGCTGTATTTTCAGCATCATTACTGCAGTCTTCAGAGTCACATGATCTTCAGAAATCAGTCTAATATGCTGATTTATAATCAATGTTGGAAACCGTTGTGATATTTTTTTAGGACTCTTTGATTAATAAAAAGTTACAAAGAACAGCATTTATTTAAAAAATACATTTTGTGTTACAATATACAAAGCTATTCAAAAGTTTGGGGTCAGTAAGTTTTTCTTTCTTTTTTTTCTTTTTTTTAAAAAGAATTTAATACTTTTATTCTGGAGGGATGTGTTAAATGAATAAAAAGTCATAGTAGAGACTTCTATTGTTAGAAAAGATTTCTATTTTAAACAAATGCTGCTCTTTTTAACTTTGTATTCATCAAAGAAAAAAGTATCACAATATGAAGAGTTTCAACACTCGTAAAAAATCAGAATATTATTATGATTTCTGAAGATCATGTGATGCTGAAGACTGGAGAAATGATGCTGAAAATACAGCGCTGCATCACAGAAATAAATTATATTTTAAAGTGTATTAAAATAGGAAACCAATATTTGAAATTGCAATAAGATTTCACAATATTACAGTTTTTTCTGTATTTTTGATTGAATAAATTCAGCCTTGATGAGCAGAAGAGACTCCCTTAAAAACATTAAAAATCTTACTGATCCCAAACTTTTGATGTATATGACTATAAGATTTGTGTTTTAAAGTTTAAAGTGCATATAACAGAAGACTGGACTGATCCGGACTGATGAGTGCTGTGATGAGTCTGAGATGCAGTACCCGCTCTGCTTCAGGAAGACACTGCAGCAGCGAGACGGTGTTCTGTGATCGCTGAGCGTCGCTGGCGTTTCTGCAGGCCGGCCGAACCGTCATGGCCTCTAACACCACTTCATACAGGGTCCTCGTGATGAGAGGAGATGGCAGCTCACGCAGGTAGTCCTTCAGAATGCCTGACAACATCACAAAACAATCCATACTTTCATCAACAAAAACCCACTGCAGAATCACCTTCATATACCAAGTAAATTATGCAAGCTTTTTAACTCACATTTCAGACTTTTTCATGCAATTTTCTCACAAAATATAAACTCAGAATTGTGAGATATAAATCTGAATTCTAAGAAAAAAACTCAAATTTGACAGGAAAGTCAAAAACAATTTCACCATAGAGCAAAAAAAAGGTAATTCTGACTTTCCAAACATACAAATCTGAGTTTCTCTCACACATTTCACACTTTCTTCCTCGCAATTCTCAGACAAATTTTGAATTGTGATATAAATTTGCAGTTGCAAGGAAAAAAAGTTAAGCTTTTATTATTACCCATTATTATTTTAGTATCATTTTACGTATTACAGTTTTGTTAATATTTTAAATTTGATTTAATTTGTAGATTTTAGATAAAGTTTTTTGCGGTGCATTTTTGTCATTTTATTTGTGCATTTTATTTTATTTGTTTTGTTGTTTTGAAATATGTCTATATAGTTTGTGTTCATTTTTATTTTAGTTTTAGTTATTTTAGTATATCACATTAAACTAGATGAGAATGAGAAACGTTGCCTTGGAAACTAGTTGAAATGAAAATAAGCTTTTTATGTTTTATTTTATTTTAAGTAACAAAAATGTTGTTGTTTTTTTTAATGGTTTTAGTTTCAGTTAACTATAATAACACTTTCCACCACTGAATAGAAAAAAAAATCTGAATTTTCTGACGAGTTTCCATCTTAAAATTCTGACTTTTTCTTATAGTCACGAGAAAAAAATAAAATGTCAATTTTACTTTATTTGTTTAATTCCATAGCAGAAACAAGCTTCCACAGTAGAAGTGTGTGTGTTGTTTGTGGCTGACTGACCGGTAATGACGTTGACGTCGGGATAGAGCTCATCGTTTAAGGTAACCCCTACACTGTCCCTCTCAAACGCATCCCGCAATTCCTTCTTCACCGCTGCGGAGCCACAAAGACGATACAATCCCACCACCTACAGAAACACATACAGTCTCTTAATACAGTCATATTTAACACACATCGGGTCTGAGAGATATCTGAGCTCGTCTCACCCTCAGTCCTCTCCTCTCGATCTCAGAAACACACTTCTGAATGATCAGAGGCACTTTGAGCGCAGACGCCTCCTTCTCCACCAGGTGGCGCAGCTCCACCCCGAACACATTAGGAGGAGGCAGGTCACTGAGGCGGGGGAACGGGGTCACAAACTGCTCCAGAAGGGTCAACTTCACATACAGCAAACCGCGAGGCTCCAGACGGACACACAGCTGCTGACTGCGAGAAGCTGCGGGAGAGAGAGATAGAGAAAGACAGAGAGAGAGAGAGAGACGAGATAAAGAGATAAGGGCAAAGCACAAGATCAAAGCCAATGCAGGGTATGGCTGGGTGGAATGGCTGTTTAATGGTTGTGCGATGGTATAAATGTGTCAATGGATTTATTATATAATGGGGTCTTTCCTTGTCCAATCATTAAGTCATGCCAAAGTTCAGCTTTGAAATCACAGGAATAAATTACATTTTAAAATAAATTCAAATAGAAAAGTTATTTTAAATAGTAAAAATATTTCAAAAATGTTCTTTTTTGCTGTACTTTGGATCAAATGAATGCAGGCTTGGTGAGCAGAAGAGACTTCTTTAAAAAAAAAAAACATTAAAAATATTACTGTTGGTGTACTTCTTGCAAGCTTTAAAAATGGCTCATCCAATCAGAACTTAGGCCCCATCCACATGAGACGCGTTTAGCTGAATACGTAAAAATTTTGTATCGTATTGGCATTTCGTCCAGACGGATCCGGTGTTTTGGGAGCATGAAACCACTATTTTTTTAAATCGGGTCCCAGAGTGAATAAATCTGAAAACGACACTCTTGCGTTTTCATGTGTACAGCCAATCTGTATATTTTGTGCCCCTATTATGGGTTATGAAAGGTTCATATTTTGGTTTTGGGAGTCCCCAACAACAGGTTGACATGCATGCAAGGTCAAAAAACACTTTCATTGTGTTCTTATAATATGCATTTATTTTGACCTTACTTGCTCAACGACTCCCAAACGATTCGCTCAATGATTAATTTTTCCAAACCTCTCCTTTGCGTGACGCTAATCTGCGGTGATTGGTCGATTGCTCTCATTTTCATCTCATCTCGCCTGTAACGCCTGATAAAGCAGCGTTTGTGAGCGCAGTGCTGCTTTGTGTACAGCATTACCGGGGAAATTGCTATATTATAAAGTGGCACCTAGTGGCAAAGAATGAATTTGCATTTTCATTCAGAACAACGAGAAAAGACCAACAAGTGGGCGGCAATATATTAATGTTGCATGTTGACGTCAATACGAAACGGCTTGGGATTCGTTTTAAAAATGACTCGTTTCAATGATTCAGTCGACGGTTTCTTTTGAGAGACAATATCTTTATACACGTTTAAAAACTTTGCAGGATGATTTCATTCACTTAGAGCTGTGTTACACACTGCATGAAAGGTAATTTTTAAAAATCCATAATAGAGGTACTTTAACTAACACTAACACAGATTAATAAATGTATTGTTCCATGTTCGTTTGTATACAGCGTGCATAGTCTAAGTCTTCTCTGTTTTTAGTGTATCTCTGTGGTAGAATTACAGCGCCACATACTGGTCTGGCATGTATATTACATAATTTTGTGTCGGTTTCGTGGTTTCGTGTGTATGCAGATATTTCAAGACGAGAAAAAAAAAAAAAAAAGATCGGATAGGAAAAGCTCTGGCTTCGTGTGGATGTGGTCTTAGAGTGGGAAATATTGATTTCGTGTGATTTGATTTGCTGTTCTCTTACCCTTGAAGAGGGGCGGTATAGCCACAGCACCCAGACAGCACACCCGGTTACGTGCGGGAGCGGCAGGCACTGCAGAGCAGTTGTTTCCGCTGGCATTCGTCGGTGTCAAGATGACCAGTTTGAGCAGCCGCGCCCTCTCGAGCTCCAGGTTAAAGGTGTGGTTTAGTGGGAGAAATGCCCCTCGACAGGTAAGCAGGGACGTTCGAGCCCGGGTCACCCCGTCCACTTGAATGGCACAGAAGACTTCTTTAGTAGCGTCGTTCCGAGCGGATCGTAGCAGCTCATCGACGCCCAGCAGATGCACCGTGAGCAGCCCTGAAAGTCTCTGAGCACAGCGAGGCTGATCCGGCAGCGAGTACAAGCGGAACGACTCTACGTCTGCCACAGCGAGTGAATCCTGTGGTCCACGGTGCGGTGGTGGTGTAGGTGACTCATTCGACCCCTGACCCGAGCCCTGCTTTGGCAAGAGTTCTGGTGAGTCTCCATCGCTAAGATATCCTCCTTTACTAGCAGAACGCGTTCGAGAGGATCGACGCCTAGGTCTTGCAGGTGCACTGGAGTCCAGGTGGTACTTGCTGATGACGTTGGACGATTCCTTCCGTGCATTTGGTGGCGAAGCCTCATCGGACGCTCCTGGTGCACTGCTGGCGTTCCCTTGTCCGTTGCGCTGATTACGGGATGAGCGTAGGCTAAGCTTCCGTCTTAGTTCCGGTAGCTTACGCATCTTCATAGAAAGCCGCCGCACTGTTCCTGGAGACTTGATCTTGTCGATCACACTGCTGCCACTTCCACCCTCTCCCGAGCTTTTCTTTGGCGCCCCGGGACTGTCAGATTTCACACCACTAGCAGAGCTAATACAGTCCGACTGTAGCACAACCAGATCTGAACCGAAAGAAACACACAATGTTAGAAACAAGGAATTTAACCTTTAAGATGATCCTGAACCTTTAAGAAGCCCTGACAGGCAAGTAGAAGTTGTGCTCTAGTATCTTGAATTATAAGTCTGTTCCAAAACCTAGTGAGATGCCTTGCTGTTTACCACATACATAGGCAGCATGATGGACAACAGAAATGGAACCTTAGGAGTGGAAATAGAAGCTCCAAGAGATCCTGAAGACCTTCATTAGCTGGTCAAGGTGTGTTTAATCAAGTGTTTAACTTGTCTAGAACAAAGGTTCTCAACTCTGGCCCAAGAGATCCACTTTACTGCAGAGTTTAGCTCCAACCTTGATCAAACTCACCTACTTATAACTTTGTAGCATTCCTGAAGATCTTGATTAGCTTGTTCAAGTGTGTTTGATTAGGGTTGGGGTTAAACTCTCCAGGAAAGTGGACCTCAAGGGCCAGAGTTGAGAACCCCTGGTCTAGAAGGTGAGCCTCCAGGGGCAGGATTGGACACCCCTGTAATAAACTGATTTGGAACACCCTACAACAGGGGTGGGCAACTCTGGACCTCAAGATCCACTTTCCTGAAAAGTTGAACAAGCTAATCAAGTTCTTCAGGATTACTAGAAAGTTACAGACAGGTAAGGTTTAACAGAGTCGGAGCTAAAGGGGCCACTGTCCTGCAGAGTTTAGCTCCAACCCTAATTAAACACACCTGAACCAGCTAATCAAAGTCTTCAGACTCACTAGAAACTTCCAGACAAGTGTAATGGAGCTAAACTCTGCAGGATGCTAGCCTTCCAGAAGCAGATTTGGACACCCCTGCTCGACGGGACAGTGAGCCTTCGAAAGCCAGAGTTGCCCAGCCCTTCTCTACATCAGGTGGTTTCCAACCGCATTCCTGGAAAACACACAACACTACACCTCCTTTGGCTCACACACCCACTTCAGTTTGGAGTCTCCAATGAGCTGATGATCTGAATCAGGTGTGTTTGATTAAGGACAGGTTTTTTTTGGGGGGGGGGGGGGGGGGGACTGGTTGGGAACCACTGCTCTACATCAGAGGTGGGCAACTCTGGACCTCAAGATCCACTTTCCTGCAAAGTTCAACAAGCTAATCAAGGTCTTCAGGTACTAGAAGCCTACAGACAGGTGAGTTCCATCAGGGCTGGAACTAAACTCTGCAGAACAGTGGGATTTCGAGAGCCAGAGCTGCCCAGCCCTTCTCTACATCAGTTGTTCCCAACAAGGTTCCTGGAAAACCCACAACACTACATCTCCTTTGACTCACACACCCACTTCAGTTTGGAGTCTCTTGCCCAGTCTCTAGTTAGCTGATGACATGAATCAGGTGTGTTTGATTAAGGACAGTGTTTGTGGGGCTAGTGTTCCTAGTGTTTCTAGGAACGTGGTTGGGAACCACTGCTCTACACAGGCAGTAAAACAGCAGTTCACATATGCAGTTCTCCAGAGACTTGACCCACATTGCTTTCCAACGGAGTTTGACATTAGCATGTCACTAATGCTGGGTACACCACAAGATAATCGGGCAGATTTTTGGCCGAATTCTCCCCAATCCTAGGTAATGTCCCGATTATCTTGGTGGTTCTAAAGATTATCTTATCAGATTTTCCTGTGGTGTGAGGTGTGTTAAGAGTGACTGAATCTGCTCGGAAGAACGTCGGAGATGCCCCAATCGCGAATCGTAAATATTTAACATGTTGAATATTTACGATCGGAAATCCTGATGTGTGGGGATCCCAGAGGACAAAAGCGAATATGATCTGGAGATTATCACGTGAAACGAAACAATATCCAATCAGAAAGCGAGCTGACAGAATACAGAAGCACAACAAACGCAGTCATGGGATTTGGACAGCAGAGATGGAGGATCAGCTTGTCGATTTATGGCAACAGCAGGAGTGTTTATACAACGTGTCCTGTAAAACATATTTATTCTCAAGTCTCGAGAGATTTTGCGAGATTTCCCGTGTTCACAGTCGGGACTCTGGTTGAAGATCTGTTGGTGTGTGGTGTGCTGTCTTTGTCACATCGCGACACACCAGGATTAAATCTAGGATTTTTTGTCCTCATGTTTGTGGTCTCTCACATTTTGAAGATCTTATAAGATTTTAAAAATCTTTTAAGTGTGTACCCAGCATTAGCTACACACGTGACTCTGGTTAACATAAAAATGCACACACAAATATCGAGTAAAGCAGTCAATTTTTAATTATGTTGAACTTTCTGTGATGCATTCTGGAATTGCCTTCTCCATGACTGCTGCAATAAAATTAGGCCAAAAAGAAGGTTTCTTAGAAGGCAGCACAATTATAATTATGCCACCTACCTTTTAGAACAGCCTTCACCTCTTTGGCACACCTAAAATGCTATCTAGGTAGGCAGCTCACTAGGTTTAAGGAAAAGAACTTCTAATTACATGTAATGTGGTTAATTCCCATCCTATTTTTGAAATTTGTGAATGCCAATCATAGCACAACATTTCAACTTACTATAAATATTGTTTGAAAACAGCACTGCCCATTTTAACCTCAGTTTTTAAACCAGCTGTGTGAAATGCAAGTATGCTGGCAATTCAGCTTAGCTTGTGACAAACTCTTACATAATGAGACCATACCCGAGCTATCCGCTCTGATGATGTTGGCCTCAGTTTGAATCTCTCTCATTTGATGGACGCCGGTGGGACTCAACCCCCCTGATCGTTTCTGATCTCTTTTCTCCTTTGCTGATTCCTCAGTTTCTCTCCTTCTCCACGGATCTCCATATTTTTCCTGAGCTGCTCCTCCGGTGGCCCTCGAGTCGTCCTCTTCAGGAATGGGGTTGTACCAAATGTTTCCATCTCCGCCTGGGCCCTGTCGCCACTCTGCGATTCTGGTTGGGAGGACTTCATCTGATGACTGGGGCTTTCCTGTGGACAGTACCCAGGCCCGACTACTCCTGTCCAGGTGCTGGAGGTAGGCGCCTTGCCCAGAGATCTTCGCTGAGCTAGAAGAGGCACACACATCCACAAAAGCTGTAGATGCAGGGGTCAACTCCGGCAAACCGGCGTCAACGGAATCACACGGTGTCCTGGAATATCCAAACTCCAATTCCAGATCATTCCGCTTCCTCTTCAAACCATCCTCACTCAAAGTCCTTTGGCTCCAGGCCTGTTTTGAGACCTCAGCCTTTCCTGAGCACAAATCCCAGTCCTGTGGCCCGTAGACCAGGCTCGTACACAGATCTGTGCTGGCTGGGTCTTTGCTTGTAGAGGGAAGTTTGGCCCAGTTCTGTTTTTTGGAGACGGTGATCTGGGAGCGTCTGGTACACTCCTCCACAGTGGAGCTCTCTGTCTCGGCATGACCTGAGGTGGATGAAGAACTTTGGAAAAGGTCCACCTTCCCTGTCACTTCTAAGGCAGAGGAAAGAAACCAGCAATCGTTACCATAGCAGGAGTTTTTGGCCTTATTTGGTGTTGAAATATTTGTCTGGATTGGAGTGACTAACTTGAAAAATGGATCACTGGAGACTTGCAACACTCGGAAATATCAAATAACACAAGTAAAAGTGAAACTGGGGGCTATTAACCTTTACAGGGTTTGATTCCTCCCTAAAACAACATTTCTGAGATGAGTTTACACTGACGTATGTGGACAGAGAGCAGCGAAGGGAAAGGACAACTGGAAAGAATTAAAAAAAAAAAAAAAAAACAGACCAAAAACAGACATGGAGAGGAGGGCTGTAGATATTTACCATCTCCTTCTCCCTCCCCTCTTGCACATCTGGAAGTTTCCCCAAACTCCCTCCTCCCCTGTTTTCCCCTCTCTCTCTTCGTCTGTTCTTTCCCCTCTTGAAATTATGAGCGTGGCTTGTGACACACAGTTAGCCAAATATCTTATCCAATTCCAGAAGCCATGAATAACTCCCGTGTGCCCTCCAGATCGGCTCTGCGCATTATCTCTGCTGACTTGCATGACTCTGGAAGTGCTGAATAAAAACATCTCTGTCAATTGCTCTTTAGTTAGCACTGCACATGAGTTTGTCAAAACCGTTGCTAGTTTACAAGGCCAAGACAACACTCCACAACCAAATGCCTAAACCGCAATTGCTGCTTAAACACTGCACAAAGCTCTGATGGAAAGTTTGACAGATAAGAATGTGCAAGTCTAATTTGAGGGCGCAGAGAGAGCCGGATCAGTTTGAAATCAATTGGGAATACAGCAAATTGGAGTTCCGAGCACTCGACTGAAATTTTCACTGGTCATTTGATGCCTACGTCAGAGTGACTTTCAGGAAAAGTTCAAATTCAGCATTTAGACTAAATGCGACTTTCATAGACACTTCGATGTCTACTGAAATCAATGCATTCTAAGTGTTCTCAAACAAGTGGCTTTCCTGTAACTCAAGCATTAGAACATGGCGCTACCAACACCAAAATCAAAAGTTTGATTTGCAAGGAATGCATGAACTGAAACGATGTAAATGTGTACCTTGAATGCAATGCAAGTCGCTTTATATAAATGCATCTACCAAATGCATAAATGTAAATATAAATGAAACTATGTTTTCAATCAATATCCTGGTTCGCTCTTGCAGAAGCCAAATTGACTGAAAACAGAAAAACACAACACAGACCCCTTTATGCCTCCCTGAGCAGGAAGTGTTACAGTACGTTAAGTGGGCCAGCAGATGACTTCCTGTTTTGCCTAAGCAGCCAAGAAAAAGAGAAGGAGAGAAACAGACAGCAACAAGCTAGAGCTACTTGCGGAGATATTTCACAGACAAAATGCACAGATAAACTGAAGGAAGATGCATCTATGCCTTTGGCGGACACCTGTATCCATGCATTTGAGAATTGAACCTATGCCACCGGTGTCGCTGGCTTTACAGGTTGAGGAAAGCATATATTCAAAGATTAGGATAAGGCATAAACAAAAAGTAAGAAATGAAGACAAAAAGATAACAGTGGCACACATGGAAGTCCGAAAACAGGGAACGATTTCAGTCACAAACACACAGCTGTCGGGCCGCTGAGAGGTTTTCAATGAGCGGTCTGTGTAAAGGGCTTTCCTTCACAGCTGGACAGACACACACACACTTAACCCTATTCACTATTCATTACAACACCCCAGAATACACACGCTCACACAAAGCACGCTCTCACGGGCGGCACGCTGGACTCACCCTTCACCTCTGACGCTCATTCACCAGTCTGTGTGTTTATGAAGTCTTTTCTGGGTTTAAACAGCACATTGATAAACTGGTCCGGCTCTATTTAGTTTGCTACGACTCGAAATAGCCACATGCAATGGAAAACCTTGAAATAGAGCTACAGTTTAGTCATTTACAGACAGCAAGACGATTAATCAGATGATATTTGGCCATTTTTACATGATTGGCATCACCAATAACATGTTTGCTTAGAGAACTAAGAGAAGTATGATTTTTACTGTTTTTAAAAAAAGTCTCTTCTTCTCATTTGGGCTGCATTTATTTGAGCAAAAATACAGAAAAAACAGTAATATTGTGAAATATTATTACGATTTAAAATAACGTTTTTCAATTTTAATATACTTTAAAATATAATTTATTTCTGAATTTTCAGCATGATTTGTTGAAAACAGTTTCTCTGCTTTTTTTTTGGAATCTCTGATGCTTTTTTCAGGATTCTTTGATGAATAAAAGGTTAAAATGAACAGCATTTATTCGAATTAGAAATCTATTGTAACAAATAGGGTCAGTACATTTTTTTACTTTTTTTTTTTTTTTGAGAAATTACAACTTTTTTTTCAGCAAGGACTTGCATTTTTAGAAAAGATTTCTTCTCTGAAACAACAGAATCTGAACAGTATCAGAAATAAATTTCAGCTTTAAAGCACTGAACGTTAAAGTCAAAGCAGTCGAACACAGATGTGTTTCGAAAGACTAATCCATGACAGATTGTTGAAAGATAAAATGTGATGAAAACTTTGGCTTCATTATCTAAACTGACAAGGCTGTGTGCATGTTTGTTTACTCCTGAGTTTATTTACCATGTTTGGCAGTGTGAAATAATTAGTGGCAATGTTTCCTGAGAATATTCACGGCGTAACAGCTAAAGAGTTTTTCCCAGAATGCCGATCCCTCTCCCCTTCAGCCGCCCACATCTCTGCAGCATAATTTGAGACATCCTGTACTGCTCTCATCTGCCCCGAAAACACAAGCCAAACTATTAATAATCACGTCAGGAAAGACTGAAAACATGGAAGTCGATCTTCTGTTTCAAAACAGAGGCATTGAGAAACTGCTATGAGTTATTTCATCTCATAGAGCAGCAATAAAAAACCCAAAACAAATATGCATGATCTTGTTTTGGCCTCGTCTAAAACAACTGTAAGAGTGAAAACAGGCCCAATCCAGAGGGAAACACAATTTGAAAAAGCCTCATTCTCTCCAGATCCCCCATGAAGATGTTTCCTCTGAGAGCTCGAAGCATCAGATCAGATCTGCGGAAAGTCTCTCACGTCCTCAGTCGTTAGAGAAAAAGGAAACCGGCTTCTAAACATCTGCGCTCAATGTTCTCTTGTAATCTGCTGAGTAAAACCTCTTTCTGATGGTCAGAACAGAGCAGTGCACAAACTATAAAGATTGCATGCTAGGGTAACTAAAACAGACATAAATCATGTAAATATTTAGTGCAGATGTGCAAAACCTCTGATTATTTATTATTTAGAGCATGCATGACCTCGAAAACATCGTGCATTATTATTTTTTGTCTTGATAACTTATGGAAACTAAACATAAAAGCATGAGGGCCTTGAAGTGAACTTGAACAATCCGTACTGTTCTAGGAAGAGCGTCTTATCTCAACGATTAATCAGCGCTGCTTATTCCTGCACAAGACGTCTTGCTTCTTCAGTTTTACAACAATGGATATCTTATTGAAGCGCCATCTATTCATCAAGCTCTGATGCTGGAAATACCGTTTTCCACACATTTTTTGATTCTGCACTGAATGTTTTCTTTCTGCGCAGGAGCAATATAAGATGGAACATTTTCTTTGAGCAATGCTCTGTTTTTCAGTTTGGAAGCAGGTCTCATCTCTGTTTAGAGCAGGATTATAGAATTAAACATCGGCCCAGACAGCATTATCAGTTTATTAGTATGACCAGATGCTGACAGCTGCATTTCTGCTTGCATATTTTCACAGAGTGCCTCAAACCGCACATTACACTCTACTTCTGTTTGGACGCAGGCCCATAACATCACCCGCGGGAAAAAAGCGTTCTTTTAACATACTGTAAATGCAAATACGCTATAAACTAAATAGTTAAAACAATTATGTATTTATCAGCGCTGATGCATGAGTAATGATGACGGCTGGTTCTGATTCATAAATGAACGGAGAACGATGAATCAATAAAAATATTGAAAACATATTTTTGGAAAATTAGCCAATGTTTGATTTTAAAATTTATATATATATATATATATATATATATATATACATACATATATACGCAGTATATTTTAATGTAGGCTATGGACAATATTTTGAAATAAATACAATTTATAACACTATTAATGTAAATATGCTGTAGACAACTTAGTTCAAATAAATACAAGAAAAATTAATTACTGGATATATAAATACATTAATTAATTAATTAATTAAAAATATATATATTAGTGCTGTCAAACGATTAATCGCGATTAATCGCATCCAAAATAAAAGTTTTTGTTTACATAATATAAGTGTGTATATTTATTATGTAGCTATATATAAATACACACACATACAGTATGTATTTTGAAAATATTTACATATTTATATTTCTAATTTATATTCCAAATAAATATATTTAATATATAAACATAACATTTTCCTAAAATAAATACATGTATGTGTGTGTATTTATAGACATAATAAATATGCAATGCACACATACATATATTATGTAAACAAAACTTTTCTTTTGAATGCGATTAATCGCGATTAATCGTTTTACAGCATTAATATATATTAGTGAAATATTTTTTTTTTGATTAAAAAAAATTATTATATATATAACATTTTTAAATACATTTTATAAAACATTGTAAATACTCTGTAAACAACATTAAAATAAGTAAATAAATAAAAATGTTTCACATATATATATATATATATATATATATATATATATATATAAAAGTGTGTGTGTGTGTGTGTGTGTGTGTGTGTGTGCGCACAATATATACAATGGTACTGCGACTTTATTGCAAGGACAGACAGACAGTTTTGACGCTGTTCTCTAATCAAGCTGTGAATTGGCGCTTCCAGGAAGAGTCTCAGGAAGAGGAAGTCGTTAAAAAAGGATTAAAAACATAAATGTTTTTCCGCAGAAAAACAGGCAGCAAACCTGAAGGAAGCCTGTTGAAGTTACACAGGAGATGCTGACAAAACTGATCTAATTAACACTTATGTTCAAACACTGGCTAGATCTCCAATACAACACTTCCAGTGGTCAGATCTGTTGAGTTTGACTAAGTGTCACCGATCAAGCATCAGTATTACTGCTGCTCATAGAGGTTAGTGGCTTGCATTGAACCAGATAACAGATACAAATCAAGTTATCTGTAAATATCAGAAACAATTTTCAGTAAATGAACTGCTGAGGCACAATGAGGTCTTCTGGACTGGAGTTTGCACTTAAACTCTCTGTATAAACAGTCCAGATCCTGAAGCATTAGACGGCCACTCGGAAGAGAAATTATGAAGCAAAAAGACATATGAAGTGCGCATGTTTACATTCTAGTGTGGAGCAGCGAGAACATGCTGTACTTTTCTGATGAAGGTTCCTCGTGATGTCAGAGAAACCCAAAGACCAACGTGAGCAGAAATGAGAAAGAGGCCATAAACAGCCTCACAAAGCATCATATGACCAGAAGAATCAGTGTTATTGTTAAATAAAATTAATACTGTTCGTGAATAACACTAACATCAAAACTGCAACACTTCACAATAAGGTCCAATTAGTTAATGTAACAAATAACAGTATGTTACAGTATTTTTAAACCATTCTTAATGTTAATGTAAAAAATGTAATTTAAATGTTAATGTTAATGGGGAAAAAAACTGAAATAAGTTGATATGCAAAAATTTCTAAAAACTAAAACAAAAATAAATGGAACCTACAGTAAATAATAAAAATTAATAAATTAACTAATCAAAAAGCCAAAAGCACATAATAAAATTACTAAAACCAACTAAAATGAAAACTGAAAATACAACACTTTACAATAAGGTCGTTAACATTAGTTAATGCATTAAATTAAATAGCATTAATTAACAATTAACTAACAATAAGCAGTAAAGTATTTATTAATCATCGCTAATGTTAATTAATAAAAATACAACTCTTCATGTTAGTCCATTAAAGATGTTTTCAATAACTTAAATAAAACAAAAAAATATTAATTTAGACAAAAAAAAACAAAAAATTATTTAATTAAAAAACAAAAGTTAGAAAACTCAAAAAAAAAAAAAATTTTTTTTTTTAATTAAGTGATTGTGCTAATTGGGCAGATGTTCAGGTTCAGTAAAATATGTATAATACACCTTTTATACAAAAAAAAGAAAAAAAAATCTTAAAAGTTATACTAAAAAAATTTAAAAAATAAAATAAAATGTAACACTTTATTTTAAAGTGTCCTTGTTACCTTGCATGTGCTTACTATTATAATAACAATAAATTTTGAATAATTATATGCAAGTAACTCTACTCCTAAACCATATAGTAAGTACATTAATTAATATTACTCAGTACTTAAATGTATAATTACACTGTAATAAGGAAGGACACTTTAAAATAGTGTAACAAATAAATAACGCTGTAATTAATTTCTGTAACTAAATCTATAATTACGCTGTTGACTCTACTTCTATCTCTTAACCCACCCTTAAACCTAACCATAAAACCAAACATGCCCCTAACATCACCATATCCCACCACAATACCAGAAAAAGTGTTCTGCAATACAACGTGAACAAGTACCTAACAATTAACAACACAGTAGTTAAAGTCTGCTCAGAATACTAGTGCACGAGTCATATGAACTACTGGAAGAAATAAAGCTATATTTTTTAGTTTGAAACATGAAATGAGTAAATGATCATTAAATATTCCTTCATTAAATGAACATGCATTTGTTTCAGTCGCTGCAGACAGACACTCGATGAAGAGAACAAGGAAAGCAGATCGAGAATGAGTTTTCTGTTTTGGACTCTCATGTGGTTCACAGATGCACTGCAAAAAAAAAGAGCTCTGTTGACCCTCACTGATCAACACACACACACACACGCACACACACACACACACACACGCACGCGCGCTCCTCTGGGAAGCAGTGATACGGCTCTCAACAGCCGTGAAGCTGCAGCTGGGATCATTATTCCCAAGAGTTCACATTCCTTCTTTCTCTCTCGGACTCTGATTCTCACATACTTTCAGCTTCGGTTTTTGCACTCATTCCTAATGGATCTGAGATGGATAAAATACGCAGCATAACTTTTCTGGCCAAATTCTAAGACAGCATCAAATGTGGACAAAGCAATCCCAGAATGCACTGTAACATTCATGCAATTGGCAGTCAAAAGTTTTTTTTGTTTGTTTTTTTAAATGTCTCTTCTGTTCACCATCATACATTTATTCAAATCAGTAAAATTAGGAAATATTATTACAATTTTAAAAAACAGTTTTCTATGTGAATATGTGTTAAACTAATTTATTTCTGTGATGCGCAGCTGATCATGTGACACAGTCTTCAGAGTCACATGATCTTCAGAAATTATTCTAATATGCTGATTTGCTGCTCAAGAAACATTTCTGATTATTATCAATGTTGAAAACAGTTGTGCTGCACATTATTTTTGTGGAAACTGATAAACAGGGGTAAAATAAAAATAAAAATTATTACTTTTATTCATCAAGGATGCATTAAATTATTCAAAAGTGACAGTAAAGACATTTATAATCTTACAAAAGATTTCTATTTCAAATAAACGCTGTTTATTTCACTTTCTATTCATCAAATGCAAATAAATATTTATTTTAAAATAGAAAAATATATATATATATTTCACAATATTATTGTTTTTTATATATAAAAAATATTTCAGCAGTAGTGTATGTGCACAAGTTACTTTATTTAAGGAATCATATCATGGTGTTTCTGCGGATGCAGAGCATTTCAAATCACTCACTTCTGAGGGTTTGTTTGAGTTAGGATGCTGCCTTAGAAGGGAGCTGCCTATGGAGACAGTAATGCATGACACTACAGACACACTCTTGTTCTCAGCCTCTTATCAATATTTCTTGTTCTCATTCCTCACATTGTGCCACAATGACTGCATGACCACACACACACACACACACACACACACACACACACACACACACACACACACACACACACACTCACTCACTCTCTCACCAAAGCTCTAACACAAGTCAGCCAGCAAACTACTTTCCCTATTTTAGACATAACAGGCAGGGAAAGAGAAAGAGAGACAGAAACCGGAAGACAAAACCATTGAAAGTTGTCAAACTTCATTTCTGCTTTTCATGAATCTCGAGTCTTTACTGGTATAAAGCATCCAGAAATGAAACATGCTGTCATCACTTCACAAACACTTTGACCTTTTCTCTTCAGAGAAACACTAACATACTCCGCAGAATGTTGATGCTGCTCTTTTCCAAAGTGTATAAATTCTCCAAAAATGACAAAACAGCACTTTAAAGAAAATACAGTTGTAAAACTTTACAATAAAGTCCCATTCGTTGATGTTAGATAATGCATTAAATAACATCAACTAACAACGAATCTTTAACATTAGCGCATGTTTTTTCATGCTTGTCCATTGAATAAACTCTTGATTTTAATAATGCATTAGTAAATGTTGAAATAACAATTAAATAAGATACTTTTTCATTGTTAGTTACCAATGTAGTTAACTAATGCAAACAAATGGAACCTTATTGTAAAGTGTTAATGAAATATCATACGGGATATTTTTATACTTTTTGGAGCTCAAAAGTGTAAAAAATAATATATAATAATAATATAATAAGCCTCCCCTGCATGAACACTCAACTAAACGTCTTCTTTTGTGTTCCACCAAAGAAAGTCAAATATGTTTGACTCTACACAAGGGTGAAAAATCAAAAATTGTGCATTTTTGGGTGAAGTATTTCTCTGTTCATTTATGAATCAGAATCAGCCGTCGTCATTACTCATGCATCGGCGCTGATAAAGTCCAAACACACTCTCAGTTCACTCCTGAGTCTATATTGAGATGATCTCATCATGCAAACATGCTGAATAATCATAATAATCATGCCATTGCACAGCCCGATGCAAACATGACATCTCACCTGTCAACTCTGTTTACGGATCTCGCTTTAGTTTATTTAAAACACACAAAACAACAACAGCACTACTTTAAAAGGAGATTACATTTAAACTAACTACATAAACACGGTACTAATTACAGTACTGTGTTTCCATCACTGTACTACGGTATCGCAGTAAAGAGCGGTGTTTGAGAGCACATTAAAGAAAACGAGAGCAGTGTGAACGAGCGGCTGAGTAAATAAAACCAGACTAAACCAACACACAGACACTTCGAGTCTGAATGTGATGTTTGTTAGAGTCTACAAATTAATACACAAGAGATTCCCTCTAAACGCTGTTATTCAGAAATCAGTAAAAGTCTAGCAGACTGTGTGGGTGTATTAATTAACCCTATAAAGCCTGCTGTATCATATTTCACATAAATGTGAGCCTGGAGCACAAAAGCAGTCGTAAGTAGCACACAACATTACATTGTAAGGGTCACAATTACACATTTCTCTTTTATGCCAAAAATGATTAGGATATAAGTAAAGATCATGTTCCATGAAGATATTTTGTACATTTACTACTGTAAATATCTCAAAACTTCATTTTTGATTAGTAATATGCATTGCTAAGAACTTCATTTGAACAACTTTAAAGGTGATTTTCTCAATATTTAGATTTTTTTGCTCCCTCAGATTCCAGATTTTCAAATAGTTGTATCTCAGACAAATATTGTCCAACAAACCATACATGAATGGAGAGATTATTTATTCAGCTATTATGACTGGTTTTGTGGTCCAACTGTCACAAATGTCTAAGGTCTCTACATGATCAAACTTTGATCTCCTCATGTCTTCTGTCGTCTGATTGAGTTTTTTATCCAGTAAAAGCTCTCTTGACTGATTTTTATCAAGTAAACGTCAGAATAACTGCAGTAATATTTCCTGGACTGAAGCAGATCAGCTTTACTTGATTCTCCATCAATCATTTTTTAGAAAAATCAGTGCGATCATCAAATTTTTGCTCAGTTTGAGTCTCTGAATAAAATCGATCTTTTTTCCCTCCATATACTCACTATATCAGACTATATGAGCCCTAAAAAGCAAAGTTTGAAAAAAAAATGTTTTGTCTAAAGACTCAATAAACTGATTCATTTCAAAAAATGCGATTTTTCGGACTATGATTTTCTTTGTAAGGCTTTACAGGGTTAATTGAGGATAAACAGTGATGCTGTACGTGTAGCACAGAATGATGCAGAGGCATTATGTAACCGACTCACAATGGTTTTCTCAAGATCCAGCAGCGTTAGTCACCCGCTGTCCGCCGTTCCATCAAAATAACCTCATCACATGAGAAAGAAGCATTAAAGCTGCCTTATACTGAAGCACAGAGCTCTCTTTGTGAGATATACAACATGAGCGTTTCTCCAAAATAAACCAATCGATTAAACTAGCGGTCAGAAGCTTGGACACACTGACTCATGATCTTCACAGACGTTTGATGTGAACGCAAAAAAAATTAGGTTTGAAGACAAATATAAATTGCGTCTACAACAATTTTGGCCTAGAAATAGCATCTTTAGAAAACTAAAATGTTATTTTTAATTTTTAACAGCAAACAGTGAAGAAGTATTATGATGAAAACTAAAATAACTTATTATTATTATTATTATTTTAATAGATAGATAGATAGATAGATAGATAGATAGATAGATAGATAGGATATATATATTTTTTATGGTTAAATTGGATCAGATAATAAAGGAGAAACATAAACCCTTCACCATTTGCTCCAATTCACTCTAAAAAAAAATTCCTAAAATAATATTTCCTCCTTTTCTAGTTTTTAAAATCAGCTTAATAAGTTGATGATGAATGTCCAGAGCTGGAACTGTATTATTTTATTTATGTAATATTATTTATTGCATTATTTACGTAACAGAAATCTATTATGTATATATCCGTTTTTACGACTTCACAATTATTCTAACGTAGAAAAACATCCGTCCAACTTCTGACTGGTAGATATGAGTAAAAAGTATATAATAACAGCCTAACTATAGGAAGCATAATTATTAGTGTAGTAAAAAAAAAAAAAAATTTAAACTAAAACTTATTTAAAACTAAATTCAAGTAACATTTTTGTCACCATTTCAGATTTAAAGCATTTTAGAACAATTTATTTGCGTTATTCTGCATCTTCTGCAAAACGTCAGCACTACTGTAACATTAATAAAGCTATATTCGAATAAGACAGAGTTGTGTCTGAGGGTCTGAAGTGGTCTGGTCTCTCACCGGTGAGTTTGGGGTCCGTCTTGCGGCGGAATCGCTCTTTTGCGCGGAGTTTGGAGAAGGTTCGTTTGAGCAGCGGCTCCGCCATCACTGCGCCGCTCATTCGCCTCGCGATCTCCGCCGAAACTCACGGAAAAGCGCGGAGACCGAGCTGAAGAACGGAGCTGCGCGGCTCATGATGCAGCCGAACACAGGAAACACATTCCACACATTCCACTGCTGAGAGACGTGCACGCGCGCCGCGGGGCATCATGGGACATGTAGTTCGCAGTCTAATGTCAGTATATACGGACATAGACATATTAAATATGTAAATAAGTATTTATTATGTGTATGTTTACGGACAGACTCACAGACGATTACTGCAAAAATAAAAATACTGCAATTCGACTTCCATTTCTAGAACAATATGGAGACCACTGATCTATGATGGAGACCCATTTCTGCCACTGAATAAAAAATAAATAAAAAAGTTAATTGCGACTTTTTATCTCACAATTGTGAGTTTACATCTCGCAATTCTGACTTTTTTCTCACAATTTTGACTTTTTTTCTCGTAATTGTGAGTTTACATCCCACAATTGCCTAATATAAACTCGCAATTTTGAATTTTTTTCCTCAGAATTGTGTGATATAAACTCGCAATTCTAAAAACATATCAGTCTTTTTTTTCTCCTTAGAACTGGACTTTATAACTAGCAATTGCGAGAAAAAAAAGTTAGAATTACGAGTTTATATCCCGCAATTCTGACTTTACAACTCGCAATTCTGACTTTACAACTCGCAATTCTGACTTTAAATCTTGCAATTCTGACTTTACAACTCGCAATTCTGACTTTATATCTCGCAATTCTGACTTTACATCTCGCAATTCTGACTTTACAACTCGCAATTCTGACTTTACATCTCGCAATTCTGACTTTAAATCTTGCAATTCTGACTTTACAACTCGCAATTCTGACTTTATATCTCGCAATTCTGACTTTACAACTCGCAATTCTGACTTTATATCTCGCAATTCTGACTTTATATCTCGCAATTCTGACTTTAAATCTTGCAATTCTGACTTTACAACTCGCAATTCTGACTTTATATCTCGCAATTCTGACTTTACAACTCGCAATTCTGACTTTACATCTCGCAATTCTGACTTTAAATCTTGCAATTCTGACTTTACAACTCGCAATTCTGACTTTATATCTCGCAATTCTGACTTTAAATCTTGCAATTCTGACTTTACAACTCGCAATTCTGACTTTAAATCATGCAATTCTGACTTTACAACTCGCAATTCTGACTTTATATCTCGCAATTCTGACTTTACAACTCGCAATTCTGACTTTATATCTCGCAATTCTGACTTTACAACTCGCAATTCTGACTTTATATCTCGCAATTCTGACTTTACAACTCGCAATTCTGACTTTATATCTCGCAATTCTGACTTTACAACTCGCAATTCTGACTTTATATCTCGCAATTCTGACTTTACAACTCGCAATTCTGACTTTATATCTCGCAATTCTGACTTTATATCTCGCAATTCTGACTTTACAACTCGCAATTCTGACTTTAAATCTTGCAATTCTGACTTTACAACTCGCAATTCTGACTTTATATCTCGCAATTCTGACTTTACAACTCGCAATTGTGACTTTATATCGCAATTCTGACTTTACAACTCGCAATTCTGACTTTATATCTCGCAATTCTGACTTTACAACTCGCAATTGTGACTTTATATCGCAATTCTGACTTTATATCTCGCAATTCTGACTTTAAATCTCACAATTCTGACTTTATATCTCGCAATTCTGACTTTATATCTCGCAATTCTGACTTTACAACTCGCAATTCTGACTTTATATCTCACAATTCTGACTTTAAATCTTGCAATTCTGACTTTACAACTCGCAATTCTGACTTTATATCTCGCAATTCTGACTTTAAATCTCACAATTCTGACTTTATATCTCGCAATTCTGACTTTATATCTCGCAATTCTGACTTTACAACTCGCAATTCTGACTTTATATCTCACAATTCTGACTTTAAATCTTGCAATTCTGACTTTACATCTTGCAATTCTGACTTTACATCTCGCAATTCTGACTTTACATATCGCAATTCTGACTTTATATCTCGCAATTCTGACTTTATATCTCGCAATTCTGACTTTACAACTCGCAATTCTGACTTTATATCTCGCAATTCTGACTTTAAATCTTGCAATTCTGACTTTACAACTCGCAATTCTGACTTTATATCTCGCAATTCTGACTTTACATCTTGCAATTCTGATTTTACATCTCGCAATTCTGACTTTACATCTCGCAATTCTGACTTTACAACTCGCAATTCTGACTTTATAACTCGCAATTGTGAGTTCAGAGTTTAAATCTCACAATTGGGAGAAAAAAAATCAGAATTGCGATTTTATATGATGCAATTCTGTGATGTAAACTTGCAATTGTGGAAAAAAGTCAGAATTGTGAGATAAAAATTCGCAATTACCTTTTTTATTTTTTATTTAGTGGCGCGAACGGACTTCCATATACGAACAGGAACTAGGCCTAACATCCAAAAAATTTCCTCATTTTTAAATAATAATTTAACTACCAAAACTAAAGATGTTATATATATAGCCTACACAAATTAACAATTAAAAATGAAAAATGAACATTAGCCTAATTTAAGAAATGAAAAACATAGTGAGGTCACGTGACACCTACTCACGTCACGTCCCAGCTAACATCACAATTTTCACTAACCTTTTTTAGAGGTTATATAAATATTGGGACAAGACGCTCTTAAAATAATAACGCGTTCTTAAAACGTTATTAATCTCTGATATACGTTCTCATAACGTTGAGGAGAAAACGTCCTGTTTAGGGTTAGGGTAAGTAAATGTTTTTGTAACCTTTAAATAACGTCCTAACCACGGGAAAAAACATTTTAACGTTTTAGAATATTTAAAATAAATGTTCAAATAACGTTATCTTTTGGGTAAAAATAAAGTTAGTAGAAGACTGTAAGCTAATCTTTAAATGAATAATAATGACAAGGACATTTTAGAAACATTTCGAAACAATGTTCCAGTATAAATTTGTTACCTGGGCTGATAGATAGATAGATAGATAGATAGATAGATAGATAGATAGATAGATAGATAGATAGATAGATAGATAGATAGATAGATAGAATATATCAATAATGATCTTGATATATTAATTTTCATGTTACACGTTACAGCAGCGCCATCTGCCGGTGCAAATCATGTAAAACAAACTCTGTTCAACACAAACATGCATTCAACATACTGTAACAAACTACTCTCATTCACTGCATGTACATTCGAGTTTGTTTTCCGGATTCAAATACAATTATACTATATTAAATAAATTATTATTACGAATATTAACATTTACAACATTTAAAACGGAGCCTCGGTCTAAGCGCCTTCTGTAGTTTAATAATGATCCAAATAATTTTTCAATAACCTTCAGTGATGTGCATGAATAATATCAGACTTCATTAATCATATATGATGCGCTGTAGGCTGTATTATATGTTGCATCAGGACCCGGAACTGCAGAACTTCATTTGACAAGAAACACTTCAGCAGCAGCTCATCATAAAGTTCTTATTCATGTGACATTCAGCGCACATAAGCGTCTATACAGGCCTACGTGTGTTTAAAAGCGTAAGTGCGTTTATAGTATTTATATTGTATATTATGTGTATTATGCGCGCGTTAATATAAGAGCGATGCACATGTGTTCGATTTTAATTTCATTTTTGATTGGCGCATGACGCTTTAACTTATTAATGAAGGAGACTAAAGAGGTTTTTCTCCGCAGGTTTTTGGTGGATGATGATGATGATGGGTCTGCTCGGGTTTCTCTCCGGTTGCTCGGTGTGTGGGGTCCTCGCGCTCTCCGCCGCGGCGCTCCTGTGCGCGCTGGCGACGCGTCTCGCTCTCAAACGTCGCGCGCTGCGATGCTTCAGTCAGCCGCCGCAGAGGAGCTGGATCATGGGACACATGGGACTCGTGAGTTTACCTGACGCCATGAAAACTATACAAACCATCACAGGAATGCGAATGGTTTTCACTACAAATACCATTAAAAACCATCAACTTTAACCATTAAAACCATTAAAAAATGCTTCCCTGTAGTGTGTTTTGGGACATATTTCATTAGGATTGAGTGGTTTTAACAAGCCACCAATACAAAACCAGTACAATTCCCGTTATAACCAGTACAACCATTACAAATTCTGTGATGGTTTCTATTGTTCTTCAGCAGGGAGATAGAGACAGACAGACAGACAGATAGACAGACAGATAGATAGATAGATAGATAGATAGATAGATAGATAGATAGATAGATAGATAGATAGATAGATAGATAGATAGATAGATAGACAGACTATTAGACTATTTTTTCTCTGAAACGTTTTAGTTAAATGTAACATTTTTTTTAAAATGTATCTACTTGTTTCAGAATGTTTAGAGAACATTCAAAAGTTACATTCCAATAATGTTTGCAACATTATAAGATGTTCCCATAACGATAATAAAGAAGAAAAAAAACATTTTAAAACATTTAGAAACCGGACATTTAAAAAATAACGTTTTCATAACCTAAAGTAAACATTGGCAAAATGTTCTTAGAACATATTTTGTTATTTGGGAAAATACCATGGTGCCACTACCTCTTTTTATATAACAAATCTCTAATGTTTGAGGGTTTTCGCTGGCATATTGTGCACTCTCTTAAACTGTATTTTTGACCTACCAGCAGAGGAAATGTTATTTCTCAAGAACAACAGGGAACATGTTCTTAAAAAGAGGAATGAAGGTCAAAACTGTTGTCATATTGCTTTGTAGTTGCACAAGCACGTGTGCCGTGGGCAACATCGTGCATTTGGCAGGCAAAGCAGGAAAACGGGTTCTTATGAAATTGTGATCTATTCAAATAATCTTATGGATCAATTCATAAGCTGAAATACTCTCAAGAGAAACAATAGTGATAGTAAACTGCCTGAATATACAGGAACTAGATATTTACTGCACTGCTCTGCAAAAGATCACTATCTAGAGCCTTTGGTTTGATCTGATCAGTTGTTTTCGGTCTGAGCAGCTATTGAGAGGAGTTTTCAGAACTGCTTTCCTCACGGGTGATAAGCATGTTATTTGCATGTTTTATGATGTTTGTGCACACACAATGCTGTTCTGAGGGCGCGTGCTTATGTTCAGAACAGCATTCTACCAGGATACTAATATTAATATTTACTACATATACGCATTTAGTACACTAAAAAAAAAAATGATACTAATTTTTTTAAGGTAAATGGTTGCAAACAATTTGTTTTAGCTACATTTAAAAAAAAATATTAAAAAAACATGCTGAATGTGTCTTGAGTGTGTTTTTTCTCCTCATGTGCTCCGTGACCCAGCTTCTGTCTCCCGTTGATTGTGTTCATTTGATTGAAGGTGTGTCTCGCTCCTCCCTGATTATCCTGTGTTTAAAAGCCGTTCCTTGCCTTTTGAGTCATTAAAGACTGATATTTGAAGCTGTTTCCTCGTTCCGTGCTCCCTGAGTGACAGAATGTTAGTCAACTAAATTTATTTAAATGTAGCTAAAATAAATTGATTGCAACCACTTACATTAAAAAATTTAGTAAAATCAATGAATCTCTTTTTTTTTCAGTTTATGCATGCAACTTTCTGTATGCATGCAATAAACATTTGTCAGAATGTGCAATACTGCAATGCAACTTCCACTTCCAGTGAGACAAATGAACAGGAAATAGGCCTAATATACACAATTTTTCCTCATTCTTAATTAATAATTGCCAAAACTGAAGACAAAAATGCAGATTAATAATGGAAAAACAAACAAACATTTAAACTGCATGCTACTCACTTAATTAAACATGGTCATGTGACACCTGCTCACCTGATAGATGGATAGACAGATAGATAGAATATAGTAATCATTCATTGCTGTGCTTAATATTAAACAGTGAACATTTTCAGAATGTTCTGACAAAGTTCTTTCAATGTTATGAATAAAGTTCTTCCAGTAACATTAATAGAATGTTTGTTCAAAGATCTCTGGTCTTTAATAATGTTCTCAAAACATTAGCACAAAAACATTTATACACAGGACATGCATCTAATGTTTTTTATTGTTTCAGCGCGTTCAGAGAACATTCAAAAGTAACATTCTCATAATGCAAAACAATGAAATAGAATGTTCACTCAACATTTGCAAGAAAAAAACATTTGCTTTGTTGCAAATGAATAATGTCTCAGTATTAAAAACCGTAGGCAGTATATAGTGTGCAGTGAGCATCAGGACAGTTTTTGTGTTTTTTAGTGTAAACTTCAAAGTCAGAGTGACTTTAATGTCATTTCTTTTCAGTCCTGCAGTAGCAGATCATAAAACACTTCACATGGTGTTAAAGCCACAGGAGCCGTAATTACAACGTCTGTGTTTTCAGCGGAAGCCCGCAAGAGATTTTCCTCAACTGAACGAGCTGCTGTGTTTCAGATGGGCCATAATGAAGAGGGACTGCAGGCCGTTGATGACCTGATCAGGAGGTACGTTCACTCCTGTGCCTGGTATCTGGGTCCGTTTTACGATATGGTCCGGCTTTTCCACCCAGACTACATCAAATCCCTTCTGACGGCCTCAGGTAAGAAACACACATAACCATAAAGCATGCACACTAACACATGCTTTCTCATCAAGATTAGGATGAGTTTGTTTCTTCGTCAGATTTGGAGGAATGTCTCAGTAAAGGATGCTCTGCAGTGAATGGGTGCCGTCAGAATGAGAGCTGATAAAAACATCACAATAATCCACAGCACTCCAGTCCATCAGTTAACATCTGGAGAAGACAAAAGCTGAAACAAATCCAGCATTAAGACGTTTTTAACCAAAACACCATATAGAGTCCATAATAACGCTTCCTCCAGTGAAAAAGTCTCACATCAAAATCCAGCCACATATTTGTTTAGAGCTGTTTCGATCTGTGCAGATTTCTCTCCTGATTCCAGAACACTTTTTCACTGGATGAAGCGTTATTATGGATTATGGACTCGTATTTTAGACATTAAAAACATCTTAATGCTGGATGTGTTTCAGCTTTTGTCTTCTCCAGATGTTAACTGATGAGTGCTGTGGATTATTGTGATGTTTTTATCAGACTCTCATTCTGACGGCACCCATTCACTGCAGAGCATCCTTTACTGAGACATTCCTCCAAATCTGATGAAGAAACAAACAGGGACAGCATTTTTAGCAAATGTTCATATTTAGGTGAACTACTCCTTTAAATACAACCCATAACAACCAAATACAATGAACATCTAGGCTCTGTTTCCAAACCTGCTGAGTGTATTATCTGAAATAAGTGAATTCCTTGCGAAATATTCCCAGAAGTTCATCTCGAGTGTCTGTGTGAAGGTTGAGACGAGGGTCACATGAATTATTGCAGCGGTCGATGTTCACAAATGCGTTCCAGAGATTCCTAATGTTTGATAAAGAATAACACAGGACTAGTGTGTAATAAATGATCATCGGTTGCTATGAATAAAGTGTTGTAATAACATTAAACTCTTTATATTTGTTCTGGCAGCAAACATTACTTTCAAAGACAAGATCTTTTATGGGTTTATGAAACCTTGGTTGGGTAAGTGATGTCTAAGCACTCTCTGTCCTCAGCAGTATGCAAGAAGAGTTACACAGCTGTTTCAAAGTTTGGGGTCAGTAGCAATTTGTTTCGAAAGAAATTAATACTTTTATTCATTGAGGACACATTAAATTGACCAAAAGTGACAGTTAAGACATTTATAATGTTACAAAGGATTCTATTTTGAATAAATGCTGTTCTTTTGAGCTTTCTGTTCATCTGTGAATCCTGAAAAATAAAATATATCACGGTTTCCACAAAAATATTGTGCAGCACGACTGTTTTCAACATTGATAATAATCAGAAATGTTTGTTGAGCAGTAAATCAGTATATTAGAATGATTTCTGAAGATCATGTGATACTGAAGACTGCAGTAATGATGCTGAAAATACAGCTGCGCATCACAGAAATAAATTATAGTTGAACAGATATTCACATAGAAAACAGCTGTTTTAAATTGTAAAAATATTTCACAATTTTACTGTTTTTACTGTATTTTTTAATCAAATAAATGCAGCCTTGGTGAGCAGAAGAGTTATAAAAATATATATATTTTTAAATCTAACAAAACATAAAATTTGAATGATAGTGTACATAATAATTATAATATAATAAAAGATAAAATTATTATTTTTGCTATTAAATTAAATGCACAACATTATTAGAAACAAATACGCACAACATTAAAAATATTACATGCACAACATTAAAATACTATTTTGTATACATTTATTACAAAACCTGAAAATAAATCATTTTAAATGCTAAAAGTTAATTAAACCATCACAACATATAAATATAAGTAATTCAGACAACTCAACTAATATTTTTACTGCTTTTACTGTATTTTTAATCTAATAAATGCAGCCTTGGTGAGCAGAAGAAACGTCTTTCAAAACATTAAAGAGTGTAACTGACCCTAAACTTTTAAACAGTATAAGTTCCTGTTTGTATAAAGCTCTTCCTGTGTGTTTTGCAGGACATTGTCTTCTCCTGCAGAACGGTCAGGAATGGTCACGCCATCGGCGACTTCTGACTCCTGCGTTCCACTTCGACATCCTCAAAAAATATGTTTTAATTTTTAACCAGTCCACTAACATCATGCATGTACGTCAAACACGCACGAAACTTTTAATTAATCTCATTAATCTCTTGTCGCTTTTGTGCATGTGAGGTTGTTTTACTGGCAGAAATACTGCAGATCTGAACAATAATCTACTGTGACAACAGATCGTTTCCTGATGTTTGTGTGCTTCGTGCAGTTTAACACGTCTCACAGATACAGTGTTTGCGTTGGCAGAGCCGACCGCTGACACACAATGAGGTTTATCGCATTCATCACATCAGATAATACAGCAGCTAAAACATTCAAGATACTCATCTGAAAAGAAGGAAGAATTAAAGGCCGAATCTCACAAAACACTTCCAGGTCATGATTTCACTGCAAAATCAGAAGAAGAAAATTATATTTTGCATTGTTAATTTTAGGACCCTTAAGACTGTGACCAGGAATTTTTAGTGTCGCTAATATACTATTGTAGTTTTACTTATTTCTTTCATTATTTTTATATTTTCATTTTTGTTGTATTATATATATATATATATATATATATATATATATTTTTTTTTTTTTTCATTTTTAGTAGTTTTAGTACCTCAGCTATTAAATTAAGAAAATAAAAAATGTTGCCATGTTAACAGTGATATTTTAGTATATACCATTTTTACTTTTTTTTTCATTATTTTTATATTTTACATTTTCATTTTTGTTGCATTATATTTTTTTTATTATTTTTGTATTTTTAGTAGTTTTAGTACCTCAACTATTAAATTAAGAAAATAAAAAATGTTGCCATGTTAACAGTGATATTTTAGTATATACCATTTTTACTTTTTTTTTCATTATTTTTATATTTTACATTTTCATTTTTGTTGCATTATATTTTTTTTTATTATTTTTTGTATTTTTAGTAGTTTCAGTAACTATTAAATTAAGAAAATAAAAAATGTTGCCACGTTAACAGTGATATTTTAGTATATAACATTTTTATTAATATTTTGAATGAGTTTTTCTTTTTATATTTTCAATTTTCATTTGTATTTTAGTTCATGTTTAGAAATTTTGTTTATATAGTTTTCATTCATTTTATTTCAGTTATAGTTATTTTAGTACATAAAATTAAACAATTCAAATGAGAATTGTTGCAACTAGCTAAAAAGAAAATTGTAATTTTTTTTCTTTTTTTTCAGTTAACATTTATTTTATTTAAGTAACATTATTTTAATGGTTTTAATTTTAGTTGAAGTTAACAAATCCTGCTTGGCAACTAACTAAATTAAAATTAAGGTGTTATTTATTTATTTATAAATATTTAATTTACTTATACTTTTAAATTTTATTTCAGTTATCAAAAACATTTTTTAATTATTATAACTATATATTATAACTTATTATAATTAATTTTAAAAAAAAACTGAGATTATTTTAATGCAAAATTCATCCAACTTTTCCCCAAATTCCCAATACTGCATTTTATCGTTCTTAAAATATGCTTCATGTTTTTTAAGTAAAACATTATTTATTATTTCCTTAGATTTTACAGTGAAATTGTGAGCTGGACATGTTTTTGTGCATGTTTATCTTTTGCAGAGTCATCGCGATAGCGTTTGTTTTCACACTGCCTTGCAAACGGAAGATGAATGTGTGTGTGTGTGTGTGTGTGTGTCTGAAGTGTGAGGTGCTCTGCATGACCCGGGGTGTGTTCTGTGGTTGTGTGTGTTTGTTGTGTGACTCAGGCTAAATGGCGCCGCCTGCTGGCCGAAGAGAAAGTCAGTCTGGACATGTTTGAGCACATGAGCTCGATGACGCTGGACAGTCTGCTCAAATGCACCTTCAGCTGTGACGGTCACTGTCAGGGGTGAGTGTGTGTGTGTCCGTACGTACGTCACACACCAATACAAGAAAACTCACTCATAAACTCACATCTGTCTCTCAGGAAACCCAGCGAATACATCGCAGCTATTCTGGATCTGTCTAAGCTGGTGGTTCAGAGGCAGCATTACCTGCCGTATCACTGGGACTGGCTCTATTGGCGCTCCGAACAGGGACGGCGCTTTCGCAAGGCCTGCGACATCGTGCACCAGTTCACGGCTAAAATCGTACAAGAACGCCGTGCCCAACTCGACCAGCAGGGGTCCGCAAAGACCCGCACCGAAAACCTGGAGTACACAGGAGGATACAAGAAAAAAGACACAGATCTCATCGATTTACTGCTGCTGTCAAAAGTATGCTTTTTTAAACAAATATACAATGCATAAACTCGTTAAGATTTGCTCTTCTGCTCACCAAAGCTGCATTTATTTGATCAAAATTACTTTTTAAAAAATTTTGTAATTTAAAATTATTAGTTGAGTTGTCTGAATTACTTATATTTATATGTTGTGATGCCTTAATTCATTTTCAGAATTTAAAATGATTTATTTTCAGTTTTTAGTGTTTTATTTTGTAACAAATTGTATCAATATTTTAATGTTGTGCATTTGTTATAATAATTTTATCTTTTATTATATTATTATTATTATGTACACTATCATTCAAATGTTGTGTTTCATAAGATTTTATATATATAGATATATATATATATATAAGACTCTTCTGCTCACCAAGGCTGCATTTATTTGATCAAAAATACAGTAAAAACTGTAAAATTGTGAAATATTATTACGATTTCAAACAGCTGTTTTCTATGTGAATATCTGTTAAACTGTAATTTATTTCTGTGATGCGCAGCTGTATTTTCAGCATCATTACTCCAGTCTTCAGAGTCACATGATCTTCAGAAATCATTCTAATATACTGATCTGCTGCTCAACAAACATTTCTGATTATTATCAATGTTGAAAACAGTCGTGCTGCACAATATTTTTGTGTAAACCGTGATGCATTTTATTTTTCAGGATTCACAGATGAATAGAAAGTTCAAAAGAACAGCATATATTTGAAACAGAAATCTACTGTAAGACTGCAGTAATGATGCCGAAAATTCAGCTTTGATCAAAGAAATAAATTACAGTTTAACAGATATTCACAAAGAAAACAGCTGTTTTAAAGTGCAATAATATTTAACAATTTTCACTGTATTTTTGATCAAATAAATGCAGCCTCGGTGAGCAGAAGAGACTTCTTTCAAAACAAGTAATTATTCCCAATTTTGGCCAGCAGTGTATATATCACAAACTGTTATGTATTTGACGTAATCTCAGGATGAGAACGGCGAGGGACTCACGAACGAGGAGATCCAGGCTCATGCTGATATGTTCATGTTTGCCGGTGAGTCTTGTGTTCATATTCACTGGTTCTGTGTGTGTTTGGATGATGAAGCTTCACCGGCGTCTTCATCAGGTCACGACACCACGGCCAGCGCCCTCGCCTGGATCTTCTACAACCTGGCCATGCATCAGGAGCATCAGGACCGCTGTCGGGCCGAAATCAGAGCAGTGCTGCGCGACGGAGACGAAAACGACATCAGCTGGTCAGAGAAACACATACACACACACACACACACACACACACACACTAAACTGTATACTGCATACAGAAATAGCACGAGAAACAGTATGCATTATGCAACAAGTTTGTATTCTACAATAAATAAACAGTAGTATGATACATTGTTGTCATTGGACATTGTGCTTAATTCAACTAGGTCAGGAATCAGCTACCAATTTAAAATGGAATTTAGAAATGTTTACTTAATGTTATAAAATATGTGACCCTGCAGCACAGCAGCAGTCATAAGCAGCACAGCTATATTTGTAGCAATAGCCAACAATACATTGTATGGATCAAAATTATACATTTCTCTTTTCTGCCAAAAATCATTAGGATATTAAGATCATGTTCCATGAAGATATTTTGTAAATTTCCTACCGTAAATATATCAAAACATAATTTTTGATTAATAATATGCATTGCAATAACGTTTTAAACTGACAAATAAAAAAAAAGCATATTAAACTGTTTAGTAAATTCATGTTTTAAAATGCAGTTAAATAAAATCATAAATTTGTCAAATAATTAATCGTTTTTCAATGCATCGTGTTATAATCTCAGATGTAAATATGGTTATTTTTAATTTTCATTTTTTAAAGGTAGTTTATATAAAACAATGAATGATTAAATAATTTTTAAATTGAAAAATATACATCTGTGTAGTAAAATCATGTTTTAAAATGCAGTTAGATAAACCCATAAATTAGTTTTAAAAAAGACAAAAAAAAAAAACTGTTTAAATAAAACAATGAATGATTAAATAATTTCTAAACTGAAAAATATACATCTGTTTAGTAAAATCATGGTTAACAATGCAGTTAAATAAACCCACATAAAATAGTCAAATAATAAATCATTTTTAAATGCATCCAGTTAAAACCTCAGAAAATATAGTTAAAATAAATTAACAATTATTTTTTAAATGAAAAATAAATAGGCATTCAGTATATTAAACCACAAAATAGTCAAATAATATATATTTTTTAATGCATCCAGTTAAAATCTCAGAAATAAAAATGTTTATTTTGCATTTTTAATAAAGTTTTTCTACATTTTGGCCACGAGAGAACAGAGAAATGTTACAAATCAATTGAAATAAAGTGTCCTCTGTTGTATACTGCACACTTTGGCAAACGTAGCACATTATCTGTGCATTATATGGACACTGTGCAGGGAGGACCTGAGTCAGCTGCCCTTCACCACCATGTGCATCAAAGAGAGTCTGAGACTTCACTCGCCTGTGCTGGCGCTCACCCGCTACTACTCACAAGACATGAAGACGCCAGGAGACTGTGTCATTCCACAGGGTCAGAGCGTCACACACACACACACACACACACCGCTGAAGCACTGCATCATGTAACCGATGCCGAGGTTCACACTGCTGCATTTGTGTGTCTGCAGGGTGTCTCTGTTTGATCAGTATTTATGGTGTTCATCGAAATCCTGAGGTTTGGCCTGATCCTGAGGTCAGTCGACTCACTCGCTAATCAGACAATGCTATTGTGCTGTCAGTAACATATTAGTGTTATAATTAGTGCTGTCAAACAATTCATCGCGATTAATCACATCCAAAATAAAAGTTTTTTTTTACATAATATATGTGTGTGTACTGTGTATATTTATTATGTATATATAAAGACACACAGATACAGCATATGTTTTGAAAATATTTACATGTGTATATATTTATATAATTTATATTATATATATAAATATATTTAATATATAAATGTAACATTTTTCTTAGATATATACATGCATATGTATGTATTTATATATACATAATAAATATACACAGTACACACATATATTATGTAAAAAAAAATATATATTTTGGTTGCGATTAATCGTTTGACAGCACTAGTTATAATATTTATTAATATTTTAATTAGTTTTTTATTTTTATATGTTCGGTCTTCATTTTAATTTTATTAAAATTTTTAGTATTTGTGTTATGTTTTTGTCATTTTTAATTTAGTTATTTTTATTAATATTCATTTCTGCATTTCTGTTTACATTTTTTTAATTAAACAATACCAAAATAATAGTTAAATAAATAAATATTAACATTCATGATTTTATGTTTTTAATTATAATAATAAAAATAATAAATAAATTATTTTATTTCAAGGCACCATATCTAATTTTCTAGTTTTGCTTTTCATTTAGTATTTATATTTCAAGTAATTCAGTTTTCTTTAATTTAACACGTTTTATTTATTTTTTTTAATTTTTAATAGCAACACTGAACTGAGCTCATTTTTTAGAAGATATAGCAAGTGTTTTCTTGCTTTTAAAAGCTGATACTTCTGTTTATTTGTATTTTCAATATCATGGCATGATTATACGGCTAGTTGCATTTCTGGGTTATTGGGTAACAAAAATTAAAACCTTTAAAAACTTTTGTTACTTGAAACAAAATAAACGTTAAATGAAATAAAATCAAATATAAGGCAACATTTCTCATTGAGTTTAAGTCAATGTACTAAATTAGCTAAAACTTCAATTGAAATAAATATTAATAAAAATTACATAGACACATTAAAATTACTAAAATGTTAACTAAAATGAATGAAAACAGTGTTGCTGTGTTGTGTTGCTGTCCATGAGCCGATGCAGACAGACCTGAGGTGTGTTATTAGCTGGTGATGCACTAATTGAGTCAGAATGAGTTACTCTATGAGTTTTTCTCTGAGCAGGTTTACGACCCAACACGCTTCGACCCGGAGAACTCACACAGACGCTCGCCTCACGCCTTCATTCCCTTCTCAGCGGGACCCAGGTACACACACACACACACACACACACACACACACACACACAGTTAGACATTTCAAAGGGTTTTTACAGTAACTTACTGGCAACACTGTTACTGTAATTAAGATTTACAGTAGCAAAGTGCTACTGTAATTTATCCTCCTCTGGATTTATCCTCACAAAGAATCTTTAGGCAACAGAAATATAATGGGGAAAAAAGACAAGCAGCCAAAGAATGGCATGTTCATGTCTTTCTTGATGCTTCATTGCAGTTGGCTTTAAAACACAAATACAAAAAAAATGCAGTAAATCTTAAATTCCATTTAAAAACTATAACAAACTAATTCTAAAACTAGAAAAGGCAGCTAGCCATAAAACTAGTTTACCCTAGCTAACAAGCGTTGCTCATTAAAAATAATTTTAATTCAGTAATTCAAAAAGCTGACAAATGTCCTTTGAAACGACAGTGCAGTTTACCATAGTAAAGTTTCTTACCGCCATGTGTACAGCAAGTACAGTAGTATACAGCAATTTTAAAAAATACAGTAAGTCTCTGTATGTGGGGTTTGATGTCACAGAAAATTCCCATGATGCAAAGGGTATTACAGTTACTTACTGTAAAGGGAATTTGCAGTATTATACTCGGTGATATACAGTAAATAACTGTTGAAATTACAGAAATGTTTAACACACACACACACACACACACCCCTATACCTCCATATATGATCCTGTGGTCCTCCAGGAACTGCATCGGGCAGAACTTCGCTATGGCAGAGATGAAGGTGGTGGTGGCTCGGACTCTATCGCGGTTCCGGATCCGGCCGGGCCCCAGACCGGTGCGCCGTCTCTATCAGCTGGTGCTGAGAGCAGAGGGAGGCCTGCCGCTGAACATCGAGACGCTCGATCAGTCCCAGTGACCAGCTCTGAAACACCTCACTGTTTAATGCTTACTGTGAATTCTACTTCCGTAATTTAATATCATTTCAAAAATGTGAAGTGTGTAATGCTGCACTGGTGCATCGCAAACAAATGGACTGTTAACAGTTTCAAAGCGATATACCGCTCTAACTGCATATACTTATGATGCTTTGATACAACAGAAAATTGGTGTTGCTTTTATATTAATGTAATTGATATATATATTCTAATAAATATTCGAATGCATTTAAACACCAACTCTTGTTTGTGTTGTTTTTTTCTTGTACAAAATTCTTATAAATATTTGTCACCGCATTGGTTCAAAGTGCAAAGCAGCAGCATTGTGTACTATATAAACATGCACGGATAAAGGTAATTGCAACTTCTTATCTTTTTTCTCAGAATTCTGAGAAATGACAAGGGAGTCAGAATTGGGAGATACAAAGTTGCAATTACTTTTTTTTTAATTCAGTGGATAAAACAGGCTCCCATAGAATACATTGAATCTTCTGGCACCCTCCCATTCCATACGACCCAAAACAAGCAAGTCACATGCTCCTCTCTGAAAGTGAAACTAAACAGACTTTGTCTGCACAGTGAAATGGCGGAGGCTGCTCTCGCGCTCTGCTGTCCAGTCTGTCTGGATGTTCCCAGGAATCCGGTGACCATTCCCTGTGGACACAGTTACTGTATGAGCTGTATCACAGACTGCTGGGATCAGGAGGATCAGATGAGAGTCTACAGCTGCCCTCAGTGCAGACAGACCTTCAGTCCAAGACCTGCTCTCAGAAAAAACACCATGCTAGCGGATCTGGCAGAGAAACTAAGGCTCGAGGTGCCCGAGGCCTCTCTCTGTTACGCTGAGCACGATGATGTGCCGTGTGATGTCTGCACAGGGAGAAAATGCAAAGCTGTGAAATCATGCTTGGTGTGTGTGGTGTCCTTTTGCGAGCTCCACCTGAAGCCTCACCGTTTTTCTTCAGCATATGAGGGCCATAAATTAGTCACGGCGTCTCGTAAGATCAAGGCGATGATTTGTCCAGCCGCTGGAGGTTTACTGTCAGACAGATAAACGGTTTGTGTGTTTGATTTGTGTTCTGACGGAACACAGAGATCACGACATTGTGTCAGCTTCCACTGAAAGACAATCTAAACAGGTAAATGCTGTCTCCACCTATGGCAGGTGCGGCTAGAAGTGATAGGCTACAGCTAAAATAACAATAAATTAAATTTGCTTTGTTTATTAACATATAAACCTACCCTAAACTTAACAGTACGATAATGCAAATACAGTAATTAATTGTTGTGACAAAAATGACGTAATGGCAGATGACTACAGATTGTTTCAAAGCAGCGTCACTGTAATGAAACTGAAAAATAAGAATCAGTGATGCAAACTTCAAATATGAGACAATAGTTCACCCAAAAATGAAAAATCCATCATTAATTATTCACCCTCATGTCTCTCCAAACTTGGCTGTTGCCCAGGTGTGAGAATGAGTGAGGTCTAGGGTGCCATAATAACCCCCACAAATACAACTCATTATATACACCAACACTTTAAAAGAGACAGAGATGTAGATGTTTGTGAAAGATGTTTTCTCTGTTTTGGAGGGATGAACATTGTTAAGTTGCACCATATTTATTGCATCAAAAATTGTTAATATTTTACTATAGGTTAGGGGTGGATAATTTTATCAGTTGTTTATTAATCATGCAACAATACCTACGTATTACTGTTATATAGTTTTCTTTAATAATCATTGCTATATATATTAATACTTTGCCTAGTGCTTTTATGAATGGTTTTAGCATTTCATTCTGTGACCTACTTGTTGTACAGATCTGTGTGTATGCTAGTGTTAAATGCTACTGTTTTTGATAACATTTCTGACCGATAATATCATAAAATGTTTGCGCTTCCATTACTGAATGTGGTATCCTGTCAGCAATAACCTGTCCATGGGCTTTTTTTTTTTTTGTTATTGTCAGTTTAAGTAGTCTACCGGCGATGTGTTGCCAGATGTTACTATAAAAACAAAATAAAACGAAATAAAAATTAAACCGAAATTGTTTCAAATCTTTGTAAATAAGATCAGATAAAAAGATATCGCTGACACCAAACTGCAACTTTCCACTTGATTAACTTTCTAAAGTGTCAAAATAAGTGGAAAGAAAAGACAAGTCCAAAAACGCTTATAATATATAGATCTGGCAACAGATAGAAGCTGCTCAAAATGTTGCTTTTTTATAAAACCTACCTACATTCAAGTATTTATAAAAAAGAATGCTTGAAGTAGAGGGTTCAAATATAGAGGGTCTGTTCTTTATTTTGATGTATTGCATGTTCAGATATTCATACAACAAAATATTCTGGGAGCCATGAAATTTTTATGAAAATCCTCAAAAATGCTGGTGGTGGCTGGCAACTTTTTTCAAAAATGCTGGCGAGGAAAGAGTTAATAAATGCTTTAGAAGTATTTGCGATTGTTTTATTTCATGCTCACTCGTATTGTAAAGTGTTACCAAATATTGTTATTAATATAATCATCTCTCATTATGTGAAATTTATATTAATATTTTCTGTGTCTATATTTAAACAATGCACATTTTATAGCACAAGAAGGATTTATTAAAATTGTTTGATGGATATGTTATGTGCATATAGATTTGTTGTAGTCAAAACCTGAGACCAGACCAGCACTGCTCAAATTCATCTGAAAGATCCATATTTACTGCCTGAAAAAAATATAATATTTAGTAAATGAATACAATTGGAATAATAAGACACTATATGGCGCTGTTATCAATCAAATGAATTCACTAACTACAAAATTCATCTTTGCACTGCTATGCTGGCACAGAAGCTTCTTCTGAATTGGTACAAATGCATAAATAATGTTGAGAGTTATGTTTTAAAAAATAAAATTTTGTTATAAGCAAGATCAAATTTGTGAAAACAGCTCTCTTGGTCTTGTCAATATTGCCTAATTACACTGTAAAAAAAAAAAGAAAAGTTGAGCGAACTTTAAAAAAAATTTTTTTACCAGCTTCAGCAGATTTTGGAGTTTGCTCAACTTATTTTTGTGAGAATTTTTTGTTGTATAAACTTAAAACGACACGTTGAGAAAACTCAAAAATCTGCTGAAGCTGGTTGCCTTAAAATTTTAAGTTGGCTCAACTTTTTTTTTTACAGTGTATATCATATGTTGTAATATAAAAATCCAGATCTCATACTTTGTGCAACAATATCTTGAATTTTGTAGGTATTTGTATTAATGGTGACATTTTTGACACAATTACTCATTCATCTCTGACCCGGAATAACAGTATAAAACAGTGGTTCACACTATGATGTTTCGTTGAGGAATGAATTGCTACTTCCAAATTCGCATCGCTATTCGTCCTAAATAGTATTCAAAAATAGAATTGGAATGTTCCAAATCGTAGTATGTTGAAAAGAGTATGCCAAAGTCCCGGATGGTCTATTACTGCGAAGAAATTCGAAGTGCAGAACGGCTAATATTGCCCACAACTGTGTTAATAAACTACAAACATGGCGGATATACGAGACCGACGGACAGGTAGAGAAAGGGGTTTGAATGATAAATCAATCAATATCTAAACTGATGAAAAAATACTTATTTAATGTTATCCGTGTTATATTTCATCTGCAGCAACATAGTGCATTTACAGTATTTGCAAAATATTTGGTAGCATATAATATTAACATAATTATACAGAACATTAATTAAGTAAAGAGAAATACACATATATAACAATAAATATAACCAGTTCTACAATAACATTATTATATTACAGTGCAGAGGAGCACTATTCCCTTCAATGAGAGCTTCAGAAGGTTGAAGGGTGCAGGACTGTCCAGTGCGGCTCGGTCCCGCCTCCTTCACTGCTGTTGCTTAGTAACCGGTGTAAACACACAGGCAGTCATGGCTTCACAGGATCTGGACGCAGAGTTTGTCAGATCGGCGCTGGAGGACAGAGAGTCTCTGTTCCACCGGCTGATGGGGAAACACAGGACTGGCAGAAAGGTTTGTCAGGCTCTTACATTCACTGCAGGAGCGGCTCAGATTTCTCCGTCAAACGTTGCTGGGTTACGACTAAACAACACTGCAGTCAGAGCAGCAGCACACACTCGAGGACACGCTAACACACACTCAATTACACACTACAACACACTCGAGTACACACTACAACACACTCGAGTACACACTACAACACACTCAAATACACACTACAACACACTCAAGGACACGCTAACACACACTCAATTACACACTACAACACACTCGAGTACACACTACAACACACTTGAGTACACACTACAACACACTCGAGTACACACTACAACACACTCGAGTACACACTACAACACACTCAAATACACACTACAACACACTCGAGGACACACTAACACACACTCGATGACACACTATCACACACTCGAGTACACACTACAACACACTCAAATACACACTACAACACACTCGAGTACACACTACAACACACTCGAGTACACACTACAACACACTCGAGTACACACTACAACACACTCAATTACACACTACAACACACTCGAGTACACACTACAACACACTCGAGTACACACTACAACACACTCGAGTACACACTACAACACACTCGAGTACACACTACAACACACTCAAATACACACTACAACACACTCGAGGACACACTAACACACACTCGATGACACACTATCACACACTCGAGTACACACTACAACACACTCAAATACACACTACAACACACTCGAGTACACACTACAACACACTCGAGTACACACTACAACACACTCGAGTACACACTACAACACACTCAATTACACACTACAACACACTCGAGTACACACTACAACACACTCAGTTACACACTACAACACACTCGAGTACACACTACAACAGACTCGAGTACACACTACAACACACTCGAGGACACACTAACACACACTCGATGACACACTATCACACACTCGAGTACACACTATCACAAACTCGAGTACACACTATCACACACTCGAGTACACATCACACACTCGAGTACACACTATCACACACTCAAGTACACATCACACACTCGAGTACACACTATCACACACTCGAGTACACACTATCACACACTCGAGTACACATCACACACTCGAGTACACACTATCACACACTCGAGTACACACTATCACACACTCGAGTACACACTATCACACACTCAAGTACACATCACACACTCGAGTACACACTATCACACACTCGAGTACACACTATCACACACTCGAGTACACACTATCACACACTCGAGTACACACTATCACACACTCAAGTACACACTATCACACACTCGAGTACACACTGTCACACACTCAAGTACACATCACACACTCGAGTACACGCTATCACACACTCGAGTACACATCACACACTCGAGTACACGCTATCACAAACTCGAGTACACACTATCACACACTCGAGTACACATCACACACTCGAGTACACACTATCACACACTCGAGTACACACTATCACACACTCGAGTACACATCACACACTCGAGTACACACTATCACACACTCAAGTACACACTATCACACACTCGAGTACACACTATCACACACTCGAGTACACACTATCACACACTCGAGTACACACTATCACACACTCAAGTACACACTATCACACACTCGAGTACACACTGTCACACACTCAAGTACACATCACACACTCGAGTACACGCTATCACACACTCGAGTACACATCACACACTCGAGTACACGCTATCACAAACTCGAGTACACACTATCACACACTCGAGTACACATCACACACTCGAGTACACGCTATCACAAACTCGAGTACACACTATCACACACTCGAGTACACATCACACACTCGAGTACACACTATCACACACTCGAGTACACACTATCACACACTCGAGTACACACTATCACACACTCGAGTACACACTATCACACACTCAAGTACACACTATCACACACTCGAGTACACACTGTCACACACTCAAGTACACATCACACACTCGAGTACACGCTATCACACACTCGAGTACACATCACACACTCGAGTACACGCTATCACAAACTCGAGTACACACTATCACACACTCGAGTACACATCACACACTCGAGTACACACTATCACACACTCGAGTACACACTATCACACACTCGAGTACACATCACACACTCGAGTACACACTATCACACACTCAAGTACACACTATCACACACTCGAGTACACACTATCACACACTCGAGTACACACTATCACACACTCGAGTACACACTATCACACACTCAAATACACACTACAACACACTCGAGTACACACTACAACAGACTCGAGTACACACTACAACACACTCGAGGACACACTAACACACACTCGATGACACACTATCACACACTCGAGTACACACTATCACAAACTCGAGTACACACTATCACACACTCGAGTACACATCACACACTCGAGTACACACTATCACACACTCAAGTACACATCACACACTCGAGTACACACTATCACACACTCGAGTACACACTATCACACACTCGAGTACACATCACACACTCGAGTACACACTATCACACACTCGAGTACACACTATCACACACTCGAGTACACACTATCACACACTCAAGTACACATCACACACTCGAGTACACACTATCACACACTCGAGTACACACTATCACACACTCGAGTACACACTATCACACACTCGAGTACACACTATCACACACTCAAGTACACACTATCACACACTCGAGTACACACTGTCACACACTCAAGTACACATCACACACTCGAGTACACGCTATCACACACTCGAGTACACATCACACACTCGAGTACACGCTATCACAAACTCGAGTACACACTATCACACACTCGAGTACACATCACACACTCGAGTACACACTATCACACACTCGAGTACACACTATCACACACTCGAGTACACATCACACACTCGAGTACACACTATCACACACTCAAGTACACACTATCACACACTCGAGTACACACTATCACACACTCGAGTACACACTATCACACACTCGAGTACACACTATCACACACTCAAGTACACACTATCACACACTCGAGTACACACTGTCACACACTCAAGTACACATCACACACTCGAGTACACGCTATCACACACTCGAGTACACATCACACACTCGAGTACACGCTATCACAAACTCGAGTACACACTATCACACACTCGAGTACACATCACACACTCGAGTACACACTATCACACACTCGAGTACACACTATCACACACTCGAGTACACATCACACACTCGAGTACACACTATCACACACTCAAGTACACACTATCACACACTCGAGTACACACTATCACACACTCGAGTACACACTATCACACACTCGAGTACACACTATCACACACTCAAATACACACTATCACACACTCGAGTACACACTTCAACTCAGCGCATCTTCAAAATCCAAGCACGTCTGTGTCCCAGCAGTTGTTTTTATCAAAACTCACAGATTTGTGAGAACTTTATGTATATGAACTTTATTGGAATTTTTTTTCTTTCCTACTTTTTAAATGTATTTAAATATAGATTTGATTATTTTTACCCTTTTGCCAGATCAGTGTTGTGATTAACTAAATATAAAAAAATAATAATAATAATTCTTTGATATTGAAATACATCTGAAAGAAAACTAAATATTAATAGATGAAAAAATTTAACTGATAATAACCTCAATTGATTAAGTTTATGTTGAAGTGCTAAAATTACTAAAATTAAAATAAAACAAAGTTAAATCTACATAGAAAAAAGCTGAAATAAAGCAAAATATAAATATTAGACAAAAAACTTACACTTAAAAAACTTAAAAATTGGAAATGTTGCCTTTGCAACTAAATTAAATGAATGCATTGAAGTACTAAAATTACTAAAATAACAATATACACAAAAAAGACCAAAGCACATAGCAAAATTACTAAAAGAAACTTAAAATATAAAAATAAAAGCTAAATTGTTAATATATACTATAACGGTATATAAATACTAAAATAAGACTTTAAGACTTAAAATAATAAACTCAATCTTAAAAATATTACTCCTTAAAATTTTCTAAACAAAGAATGCAATAAATTAAAGAATAAAGGTAAATATCAGTATAGTTCAAGTGTGCATCATTTCCATTTAAGCTGTAATTTAGTCAAATTGCATAAAGTATGACTTACATATACTGTATGCTACCTATCAAATGAGTCTTAATGAGAAAAATTTGGCCATTTGATTAAAAAATAATCATAATAAAATGTCATTTCCATCACAGAACAAATGGTGATTTTTTTTTTTTTTTTTTTTTTGTGAAGGAAATGACAATTTACATGCATGGATACTGACAAATTAAACGGTGAGAGTTTCAATAGATGCTTATTTTCTGAAAAGTGCCATAGTTGAAGAGACACACATGAGCATCTGATGATCACAATCATGCTGTCGTACTCAGATCAGACGTGTAGTTTCCCAGCTTTTGTTGCCCCCGGGGCAGGAGCTCAGGTCTCCAGGAGGTTCACATGGAGCTGGTAAACAGTGAGGGAGGGTTAGTTACCGTCAGACAGAAGAGCAGCAGCATGGAGAAACACACGCAGAGCAGCAGCGCAGCAGGAGACGATGAGAGCAGTCTGTTCCACCGCCGGCTGATGCACCGCAGACACAAACACAGCGACAGCGAGCTGGTCAGTGCAGACAGACGCTCACTAGACTCCTTCTTTCATATACATGGAAAAATAGAACAGGCAGGGGTTGAAAAAATGAGCTTCATGAGGAAACTGCAGGGAGTTGATGAAAAAAAAATTCCAAAATTAATCAAATATATAAATTTAGTTACATTTTAAATTACATAACTTTTTTGTTGAATTGCTACATTTCAATGTTTTGTTTAGATGTAGATAATCTTTAAATTGCATAAAATGTTTTTGCTATATTTTAATGTTTACTTTATATATATATTTTTTTCTGTTACATTTTAGTGCTTTATTTAGTAGAATAATCATGTGAGTTGAAAATGACTGAAATAGAAATAAGCTGAAATAGGAATAAACTTTTGAATAAAAAAAATTTAAAAAGGTAATTGTGAATTTTTATCTTACAATTATGGTGTTTTCTCAAAGAGATATTACATTATACATGATATTATAGACATTAAAAGTCACAATTACCTTTTTCTTAATTTTTCTTTTTATCAAGCTTTCATAATAATTACTTAAACTAAAACTGAAAAGAAAAAAAAAAATATATATATATATATATATATGCACACACACACACACACACACACACACACAAAATTATATTGTAATATTATTATATATTACATAATAATTAATCAAAATAAAACACTCACTAAAAAAGCTTCTTTTTTTCTTTTAAATTGTATTTGTTTACCTGAACTGTCAAAGTGTGGATGTGTTGTTAAATTATTGAAAAATTTACTTAAAATCTCCAAAAAACATTTTAGCTCACAAAATTATTATAGTTATAAAAGATTTATTGTCTCTTTAATTCATTTTTTCTAAGTGTTAATAAGAACAAAAAAAAAAAAACAATGTAAATGTATGTACAACTTGTGTTGTTTATTTAAATGAGTTGCTGTAGATTCATAAACTGCTCTCTGTATCCAGTCAACAACACAAACAAACAGAGAGCGTTTCTCATATTCGTTTACTACCGTCGGTCACTCAGCAGCTTTGTCTTTTATCACTTCCTGTCTCTCCCGCAGAAGTTCCTGTTACACAGGCTGACTGTGATTGGCCGTCTCTCGTGTGAAGCGGCTGACAGGAGGACGGTGGGAGGTCTGTTTACATCCACTCTCAGATTTCTCATTACAGTGTTTTTCAGCTGCTTCCACACTGAATCTTTCCTCGTCACACAGTTTCTGAAAGCTGTCACTCAAACAGCAGAAGCACACACCAAATCTGCAAAACATACACTAATTCTCAGCCTTTTCAATTTCATAAAACACTTTTTGCATGCAATTCTCCATGTAACACTCACAAATCTAACAGGAGTTAATATTATGGCGAAGGTGTTTGCAAATGTTTGCTTTTGAGACGTGTTTGTGATATTTTGAATGCAGTGCTTCGTTTTGCAAGAGATGCGAGGCATTTTGCATTTTGTGTGCAATTCTTAGATTTGTGTGTGAAGTTTGGAAAAAAAAAGAGGCAAAGTTTTGAAAACTGTAATAAAACTGTAGTAACGGTTTAGACTGTCATTACAATCCAAACCCAGACCTGAAAATGGTTAAATTGTAAAAGCCCTGCGAGCGTTTCTCTGGTGTGTGTTGTGTGTCAGATCACTTCGAGAGGCTGATGGTCAGTCTGCAGCGGAGAAGTGCTGGAGAAGACGTCACCGGTCTCCTGCTGATCTACCCTCGACACACACTGCTCGTCATCGAGGTGCTTCATCTGCAAAACACCGTCCACCTCCCTCAACCTGCAGACCCATGACTTTCTGCCCCTGCATGGGGAAGATAAAAGGAGAATATTCATGCACGCTGAAGTTAGCTAAAATCACTGCAATAGACATAAACTGAAGAATGTAAGTTTGTTTCCACACTGAAAAAAATTAAGTGGTAAGTTTTTGCAAACAATTTATTTTAGCTACATTTAATAAAAAATATATGTTGAGAGTTAGTAGACTAAATTTGTTTATTTAAATGTAGCTAAAATAAACTGATTGCAACCACTTACCTTAAAAAAATTGAGTAAATTCAATTAATCTTTTTTTTGCTCAATGCATCATGAAATAAAAATAAAATAAAAAAGGTAATTGCAACTTTTTATCTCACAATTTTGACTTTTTCTCAGATATAAAATTTTTGCAAAATATATCATTTGCAATTGCAAGAAAAAAGTCAGAATTGTGAGAGAAAATTAGCAAATTACCTTTTTTAATTTTTAATTCCTGGTGGGGAAAAAAAAAGAATTGCAAGATGTGAACTGAGAATTGTGGCATATCAACGAGATATAGAATTTTTTCTAAGTTAATATCTCACAATTCCATTTTTCTCAAAATTGAGTTGCAATTACCTTTTTTTTTAATTTTGTGGCAGAAAGGGGCTTCCATAATAATTACTAAAACGGAATTAAAAATAGAATAAAGCTTTATAAAAGAAAAAAAAAAAGAAACTGGAATTACAGGGAACATGTAACAATTAAAAAATATTTGATCATCAAAAGACCAAGTCTCAGTTAGCTTAACACAGCATAGCAAGGTTTTAAAAAAAATTTAATTTTTAAAATTTAAAATTTAAAAATGTATTATATAATAAATAAAAAGAAAACTAGAAAAAAGATAGAATAGAAAAAAATAGAGCAACATAAAAACGACAATGGTATATAATAAAAATGACTAAAACCTAAACTAAAATTAAGATGAAAAAAGCTAATTTAAAATATAATACACACCATATAAATAATACTAAAATAACACTCTTCCAAACTTTCTATCTAATGAAAATCCATCTTTAAAAATATTACTACGCTTACAATCACCTAAACAAGGAGTGAAATAAAAGAAAATAAATGTAATTATCTGAATATTTTCATTGGGAACCATTTCCAATCATGATGTAATTTTGCCAGACTATAAAAACATATGACTTACATAAACGCTATATAATGCAATCTTACTTACACAAATGTTAGCGTTTATCTTGTCCATATAGTGACAGTGGATGAAAACAAACACAGTCCAGATCTGAAAATGAGTTTGGAGAGCTTCAGCATGATAAACATCTAAACTTTAGTTTCCCTCAGAAGAAAGAAAGTCTTACAGGTTTTCAGTGACATGAGCATCATATTCCTAAACGTCTCCTCATTTAACAGATGCAGTGATTGTAAAAATGTAAATCCATAACTGTCTTTCATGCACTAGTGTTCGACCGAAGCTCTGCTGTCTGTCCTGAAAGACCTGAGACACATGGAGGAAAACAGGTGAGATAAACACTGATTAATGAAGATCTACTGAACAATACCAAGATTCTCCGCTGCACTGCTAACAAAGCTGTGTCTGAAATCATTCATTCTTCACAGATACCAAAGAGCGAACTAAAGCTAAAATCAGAAAAAATGATAAATGAAATGAAATATAATAAACTACTAGCTAGTTACTAAGGCAACATTTCCCATTTTAATTTAACTTAACTTGATATGCTAAAATAAGTAAAACTAAAACTGGAATAAAATATGAAAAGTATATAGACATATCAACAAAACAAAAATTACTAAAAATGATTAAAACACAGCAAAATATTAACTAAAATGAAAATGAGAACTGATTCAAAATATTAATAAAAACTACAATAGAATATATCATATACAGTATATATATATATATATATATATTAGTGCTGTCAAACGATTATTCGCAATTAATCGCATCCAAAATAAATGTTTTTGTTTACATAATATATGTGAGTGTGTTCTGTGTATATTTATTATGTATATATAAATACACAAACATGCAGTATTTATTTTGAAAATATTTACATGTATTTACACACGTATGTATATTTATTTTAATATATATATATATATATAGTTTTTATTAATATATTAATCAATTGAATCAGTTCTTATTTTTATATTATTTGAGATCATATAAATAATAAATAATGTTTGTGTTTACAATCTATATCAAATGTTTTAATAACAATTATTATTATTATTATTCTTTACATAAACTACATAAAAAGTAAATTATTTGTGTTATTTATTGAGCATAATAAAAAATGGACAAGCGACATTACTTCATTTACTTATTTTTAACTATAGTTATTTAATTGTTTTACAGTCTTAAAAATAAAGGTGCTTCACGATGCCACAGAAGAACCTTTTTGGCTGAATGGTTCCATAAAGAACCTTTAACATCTGAAGAACCTTTCTGTTTCACTAAAGCTTGTTTGTGGCGAAAGAAGGTTCTATAATCAGGTAAGAAAGAGATGTTCTTTGACTGAACGGTTCTTTGTGGAACCAAAAATGGTTCTTCTATGGCATCGCTGTGAACCTTTATTTTTAAGAGTGTATTTAAATACTTGGACTGTCAAAGAGACATGAATGATTTATTCCAGTATCTAACAGAAAGAGTGCAGAGATGTGTGTGTATCAGCTGAATGTCTAATGAAGAAGCTGACCGCAGCTCTGCCCCGCAGCGGCCCGATCCTGGAGCCCCGAATCCTGCTGGTGTCCCATGACCTCCCCAGCAGACTCTTCCAGCGCTGGAACTACAAGCTTCTGGATGAGTCTGACAGCCAGCGGACGCTCGTCTCAGACGAACAGAGCCCCGAGAAACTCGCGAGCGACACCCTGCATCAGATCCTGCGGCTCGGACAACACCTCTTCAACAAAACACACCTGATCACGGTACAAATACTCAGAGGCCATTTTTACTGTACTCAAGTCAATTTAAAAAGTATCTGTAGTGTTTTTCTTCGGAAAACCTTACTTCACTACATTCCGAAGCATAATGCCATACTTTTTACTGCACTGCATTTCATTAATAAAAGTTGTTGTTTGTTTTACCTTTAATACTTAAGAATATTAAAAATGTAGTACTTTCTTGTACTCGAGTAAATCTTTGAATTACTTTTACTTGAGTTAAAGTAAGAAAGTAATAGATTTCTAATGTAATTATAGTATTAAATGATATTTAATATGAAACGTAGTGCAGTAAAAATCACAATATTATGTTTTGGAGTGTTGTGAAGTAAAGTTTCCTAAAGAAAAAAAGTATTATAAAGTACTGACACTTGAAAAGTACTTTTACAGCAGAGTAAAAATACTTTACTAGTGTCCGCCTCTGCAAATACTGTACATTTGTGCATATATATATATATCACATTGCTCATTTTGTTCCCCTGGAGAAATAAAAGTATGATTAAATAGTTGAAAAACAGAGTATAGAGCTATAAAATGATTATGAAACAGCTCATAACATTTGATCTGACAAAAAAAAGACTGAATTCCTCTGACTTTTGAGGAATATCTGCACATTTAAACCTAGAATAATAAAGTATAACCATAACTATGAACATAAAGTTAAGAGAATAGTGAACTCCACACCACATCTATATTGATAATGACAAAAGCGGCATGATATTGCTGGAATCATGGAATCACGCATATTTTCTTTTCATTTTGGACAAAATCTATTTTAAATAAATGTTAAATATATGTATATATGTTCCGAAATATTTTTGAAATTGAAAATAACCTTTTAAACCTTCATATACCAAAATGTATTTCAAAATGTATTTTTGGGACAAGATATGTTTTTATATATTTGAAATATATTTTCAAAAATATATATAAAAATGCCCAAAAACTGTATTGATATTGATAGAAATACATTTCTTTTAACACACGTTGCAACATATTTTAGCAAATATATTTTTGTCAATTTTTCTAAAAATTCTAAGCTTGCGATACAGTTATGTTCACAGAAAGTAAATTAATGCGCACTTAAGATAATAGGCTAAACAAAACATTCACACCAAAGATGATAATTATAATGATGAAGATAATGTTTTAAATATTATTCTAATTCTATGAGAATATGGAAATTCACAGCACAGCTGTAACGATAACACCACAGAGGAACGATATGATTGGAATTATGTTCAGGCGATTATGTCCAGTTTATTATCGTGTGTTGGTGTGGATGCTAATATCTTTATCGTTAAAATTATCGTTCTTGGTGTGAACAGGCCTTTATTGGTGTGACACTAGTTATCATCATTAGCTTTGCCACTGTAAGACTATAAAATGACTTCAAATATGACTTCATAAATATTAATATATAATGAACCTCATTGACAGCAAAGTTATACACGAAAGCGCCATTTTTAAATCGGCATTCGTGAATTTGAAAATGCCTATTAATGTCTGAATGATATTTGTGGATAAATTATGAAGAGAATATGAAGGTTTTCCCTATGTGATCATTATAAAAGTCAATATTAATTAAGGTAACTGATGTTCTTTCATACACATAACGCGCCATTTTTTAATAGGCGTTTGTGTTCAGAATTTGAAAATGCCGCGTCAATATTGGCGCCTGAATGACATGGATAAATATGAAGAAAATATTTAAGAGTTTTGCCAATGTGATCTTCCAGGATCATTATAAAAATAAATATCAACGTAACTGACGGTCTTTCATACAGTAACGAACATAACGCGCCATTTTTTAATATGCGTTCAGAATTAAAAAATGCCATGTCAGTTGATGCCTAAATGACATTTGTGGATAATGTATCAGAGATTTGGATCATGTCTCACTCGGGGGATCTGTGTGTTTGAACAGGGATCTAAAGTGATTCCTGATGAAGTGCTGAAGGACGCGTCGGATGCGGTTCCTCCTCAGGCCGCGGTGTCTCGTCTGCTCCAGATGGAGGCGCTGTTGAGTCCTGCGCGCTACATCAGCACGTATCATACACCGCTACACCAGCGCCTGGACTCCGGTAACGCACGTTACATTCTGCTTAAAGGGACAGTCCACCCCAAAATTAAAATGGTCATCATTTACTCACCCTCAAGTTGCTTCCAAACCTGTTATGAGTTCTTTGTTCTGTTCAGGCCCGGCTTCAGGATTGGACAATTTGACTGAGATAAGACTATTTGAAAATCTGGAATCTGAGGGTGCTAAAAAAATAAATAAAATTAAATCTAAATATTGAGAAAATCACCTTTAAAGTTGTTCAAATGAAGTTCTTAGCAATGCATATTACTAATCACAAATGAAGTTTTGATATATTTACAGTAGGAAATGTACAAAATATCTTCATGGAACATGATCTTTATTTATATCCTAATGATTTTTGGCATAAAAGAAAAATGTATAATTTTGACCCATACAATGTATTGTAGAACCGGGCCTGCTTCTGTTGAACACAAAAGAAAATATTTTGAAGAATGTTGGTAACCAAACAGTTGACGGTAGCCATTGACTTGACATGGAAGTCAATGGCTACCGTCAGCTGTTTGGTGAGTAAATGATGACAGAATTTTTGAGGGAACTGTCCCTTTAAAGCTCCTAAAATAGTCTTTATATTCTTTAAGATTTTCTTTAATGTGATATTCTTATGACAGCAGTGTATTATTTAAAATATCGAGTATTTTTACATAATTTTTTTAATTTATGCTTGAAATGCAATGATTGTGTTACAGACATTTTTATACTGTAATATACAAAATACTCTATTGCAGCAATGAAATGAATCACTGAGAATAATTTTTCTGCGTAGTATTATTCTGTTGTATGTTTGAATATAAAAATTTGGAGGTAAAGAAATAGCACGAGTTAGTAGTTTACTGAACATGTTGTTTTGTGCATCTGATCGTTTAAGGACATGTTTTCGGGAGTTTTCGTCCCACAACAGTGTAGGTTTGGATTTAGGGTCAGGAGGTACGTCTTGTTTGAGATTCTGCAGTGCATGCAAACATCAGACCGCATGCGGACAAATCACTCCTCAGATGTTTCTCTTGAGAAAAAGACCCCAGTGATCTCACGTGTCTTCAGAAGAGATCTCGTGCCAAGATTAGTCAAAAATCTCAATATGATCGGAATTGTTTTCATAGCTTTATATGCTGGCAGCTCATCGAGTCTGTTTTAGGAGAAACATCTGAGATAAAGTGAGACATGACCGAGGACTCCTTTAATTCTCCTGATGGGTTCCTGATGAGAAACCTTTTTGGAGACTCATTCAACTTCAACTCTTCAACTCTGACAGTCTTTATTTATTCTCATCTCATCTAACCATCAACTAACTCCATGAATGTTTCCATGAACCCTCTACTGTTGATATAATCAAGTTTAACTAATGCACATTCGTTTGCATATGTCATTAATATTTGTCATTTTTGTGTATTTTGACAGAATCTGTGTGGCCTGCAATGGAACATCTTCAGATTATTTGAACAACTTTATTAATACATTTAAACATTTTCTACTTTTTACCTCAAAAGGTTTTGGTAATGCTTAAAGCCGTTAAATACAATGCATTAATTATGAATTGTAATGCACCTAATAATGCATTGCATGATCTCATGAATAACACAATTATAATATTATAACCACATTTATAATATAACTATATTTATCTATTAATTGTTACACCTTTAGATAGTATAATGCATTAAAACACAATTTCAAATGTAACAATCTGCAAATGTTACAATGCATTTAACTTTACAATTACATATAATACATTATGAATACCTTTATAATGCATTACACATAAACTGATCTAGTTTATTTTTTTATATTTTTTTAAATCATGGTATTATGAATAATTAATCAGTGATGTTATATCAAAGAAATAAATGTTTGTCTTCAGCAAAATGTGATTTTGTAACTTGCAAAATTTTTGAAACAACTTTCCTCTTCAGAATCAAATCCACACTCAGATTAGATTCACCAAAAATCAAATAGATATTGAGTTGTTTTAGTAAACAAACATTCAGTTATGACTCTTACTTGACTCCATCATATCAAATCCTGATGGATAATCTGATGGATAATATACTTTTTCACTGAGAAATACGTCATATTTCAGAATAAAATGCATGCACAAATATAAGTAATTAAAAATGATTGATTTTATTATCGAGATCACATTCTGATGAAGGATGTTGTTCTTTAAGCTTCATGAGACTTTGAACATCCCATCTCAAATTATTCCAGTTTTCCATTTAAAACACATTTTGACACACAGGGCCTCTTCATATAAAACAACAAAATGTAAAAAAAAAAAAAAAAAAAAAATCATTCTCTGAGGAAATGACGCTCCATTTATTTGGCCCCTGTTTGTTCAAGTGTAAATCAAGCATGAAACACATCGGTAACAGTAAATAAACAAGAATCGGACAGGACTCAACGGCATGACGGTGAAAGAGCATGCAGCATTAAAAACTCCAACACACAAATATACACACGGCGTCTGTGGTGGTTTGTGTGGTGATTGAGTCATTAACTAGCCTGCTAAGTGATATACTGATCAGATATACGTGAGACGGTGAGGAACGAACTTAGTTAAGAGCTTGTGAGTAACAGCGCTGAGTTCAGTCTATCTTAAGGTGTGTTCAGACTGTAAAAGTCAATTATTTTCAATGAGAGTTGGTGATTTTAAACTTTTATTGAACATGCATGACTTAAAGGAATAGTTTACCCAGAAATGAAAATGTGGGCAGCTGCAGGCCATCCGAGATTAGGATGAGTGTGTTTCTTCATCAGATTTGGAGGAATGTCTCAGCAATGGATGCTCTGTAGTGAATGGGTGCCGTCAGAATGAGAGCTGATAAAAACATCACAATAATCCACACCACTCCAGGATTATGGACTCTATGGTATTTCAGACATTAAAATCGTCTTAATGCTGGATTTGTTTCAGCTTTTGTCTTCTCCAGATGTTAACTGGAGTGCTGTGGATTATTGCGATGTATTTATCAGCTGTTTAGACTCTCATTCTGACGGCACCCATTCACTACAAAGCATCCACGCAGGTGAAATGTTCCTTTAAAGTTGCTTGGTCACAAATCAGCGTTAGGAGGAGGTTGCATGCGATCTACAGAAGTTTGCGTTGTAAATGGTTTTGATTAGCAGCTGATATTGCGGGATGGAGTTATCTGGGTATTACCGTTCTTCTTCTTTTTTTTGCCAAAAAGCTATAATAGCATGTATAAAAGTGTTTGAAGATTGAGATTACATTGTAGGTAATGAATGCAAAGCATGCGGCAGATTTACAAACATCTAGTTAAGACATCAGAGCATCTTTACAATAACCCAGATCGATCCCCAAAACACACAGGAATCATTTTCCAATAACGTTTCCCAATCCTTGCATGTTTGTTTATGACATATTAAGTCTAATTATGATCTTAGCTACCAATGTCAGGTCAGTTCAACACATTAGATTGCGTCTGCTACTGAAAACACTGCCTTAAACCTGCTAAAACACAAACGGCAGTCTGACCTTATTTAATGGTCTTGTGCTGATAAAACCTTCATATAAAAATGAGCTCCAGCCAACAAAACTACAAAACCACCATATCAAGATACAGAAAACAAGCACATTCAGATCCACAAACGTATGAAAGTTCATCTTCACCTCTGCGTTCCTGACAGACCTGCTCTCATCCGCTAGGAAAATAAAATCAATTTAGCTGCGAAAATGCATTAAAAACAGCAATATGGAGTTTATAGACTCTTTACGCGTTGCATTTCAGATTCCCCTGATCTACTGATATTCCTCTGGATTAATGTGTCACCTGAAGTCAAATTTCAGTTAAACAGAAGCACAAAATGGAGAAGAAATCCACAAAGACTGATGATAACCTGCACGCACACACACACAAAATCATCAGACATTCACATTAGGAGGATTTCAAAGTCAGCGTGACCTCGTGTACTATTTCTCTTTCTCCGGTTTCATTCAGAACATCACATTACGGAGGTAAAATGGGTTTCATGTTGACTTTAAAGTATGGTTTGAAACATGCAGACAGACTCTCGCACACAACAAGCGTCCGTAAGAGGTAAACGTGTGACTTCGGTTTAATCTCTGTCGCAATCCGGATCACGTTCAGTTTTTTTTGCGCGTCTGATTCTTCAGAAAACGCACTGGAGCTTTATCCTGTTATCAGAGACCTTCACAGGATCCGCGGCGATTCATAGTGTATTTACACAAACCAGCATTGTGTCTGAAGCAAAAATAATATTGTCTGTTTATATACATATACATGTTTATATAGAGAGAGAGATTGATAAATATTTGACCTTTGCTTTTATAGATTATGTACAGCGGAGAGTGAGCAGCATTTACACATGCTAATACTTACAGCAGAGTTTGAGACAAATTACTGATTACATATTCATATTAATCAGACGTATTCGGTCGCTAAGTCATGGAAAACCTGGAAATATCAGGCGATTTTAACCCTCGAATGCATGAGGAGACATTTGAATCATTTGATGACCTCCTAAATTCCTCTTTATATGTCATTGTGTTTATACCTACAATAACTGCTACGTGTTATTGCAGTGGTCAGATGTGTAAAATACTCTCTTATAATACATAATTGAAAAATATAAGATCATATCTGCTGACGTGGAATGATGATGTTTGTTTAGAAACATTGATGTGTTTTTTTTCAGTATATTGATTCAATAGTTAATGCATCAAAGAGTTAAAATGTGATTTGCAGGTCTGGAAAAATTCATTGAAATTATTCCTAAAATCTTAAGTGAAATTAATATATATATATATCGTTATCCAGTAATTGATCATAAGGAACGGTCCTGATTCTAAAATATCCAGATGAAATGAACACATTCATAAACTGCCCTCGCTGTTTTCTGCTCGGTAAGCATATAGTCATATTAATGTTATTGTAAATACAATATAAATAATTTATATCTGTTTTATAGTTCTGTGAAATGATACTTTATATATATTATCTTTCATTTTTCAGTAAGGTTTGATGTCAGTACAAACACACAGCATTCATTCAGAGTTTTTCTGTCTCGGACCGAGGCTTCGTT
>CM071949.1:30512500-30522500 GCA_036784905.1 Acrossocheilus fasciatus | reverse complement strand
GGAGGAGGAGGAAGAGGGGAAAGAGAACGGGTACGGAGGGGGCGGGCGCTCCTCCTCGGGGGAGGGACAGACGGGACAGGGGTCCCAGCGATTGGATGATGCCTCGTCGAAGCTGAAAATAATTTGCAAGATTGACACGTGAAACTGTCTGAGATCAATACGTTCAGCTCCATCAACAACATCTGTGTCATTACCATGGCAACATTATCAATTAATATTTATTAAAAATTTACTGATATGATTTACTGATAACTCTAATTAAATCAATAAATTGATCATTAATTTGAATGAATATAATAAATAATATTTTTTAATGTTCATAAATACTCATAAATCAGTTTGTTAAATTATTATTAATTATAATTAAATATTAGCAAATTCTCCAATTATTATTTAACAGTCAGTCAATTATTAAATAATTGTCAATTATTAATGAATATTATAATTAATAATTTTTAAAATACTAATACCATCATTCATTTGTTAATAGTTATGAATATTAATTATAAATAAATTATAATTAAACTCATTCTTTGCAATTATTCAATTATTATTTAACAGTCAGTCAATTATTAAATAATTATCAATTATTATATATTAATTAATAATCCATTCTATTAAAAATCACTGCTATTAATTCATTATAATTTAGTCAATGAATTAATAATTAATATAATAATCAATAACTATTATAATTAATTCTTAAATATTATATATTATACTTAATTCATATTCATTAATATCAATAAATGATTCATTATTGTTATTATTTATGTCTATTAATTATGAATTAATTATAATTAAATTATAATAAATTATTCAACTAATGATTTAATTGTCAATTATTAAATAATTAGTGATTATTTGTTATTTAATATCAATGAATAAATATTAATATAATTAATTGTACATTTATTAATATAGATTATTCATTTTAATTAAATTTAGTTTATTTATGATTCATATTTATTCAGATTATAATTAGTATTTGATTTGTTAAATATTTATTACATATAATAATAAAATCAAGTATTAATTTTACGTATTTATATGAATCATAAATAAAAATATTTATAATTATAATATTCATGCATATTAATTACAATTAATAATTAATTTTAGCACAAGATAACACTTACAATTAAATTGAACTGATTTTACTGATGTGCTGTATAATTAGTCACAAATGTGATGGACAGAGCGTATGTTTTGAACCCGAAGCATTCCTTTAAAATAATGCTAATTACGTTCATCAGCAGAAACAAGAGTGACTCTGAACACACAGGAGGAGCGAGTGATGTTGAGTGTCTCACATACAAGAGGGTCTCAGATATCGAGGATATTAAAATACTGATAAATAAAAAGGATTCACGCAGTCAACAAAACAGAGAGAAAATAAATAAAAGAATAGTTCATGCAGCAATGCAAATTCTGGCGTCATATACTACAGCAGAGTGAAAGATAATCAGTGAGTAATGGGACAGAATAATGTGATTCTGATAACTGAATTTAATCTTTGGGTGAAATTAAAAACAGAAAAGAGGAAAGAAAGGGGAATAACTACAGTTTCAATTCAGCCAAATAATTTATAGATATGATCAAAACTGAATTTTTCTTTGTTTTAACTTCCACTTTAAATATTTACTCTGAGCTGCTTTGGATGATTTTCAAAAGTAATATACTGTATAACACAGTACAGTATGTGTCCCTGCAGCACAGAAGCAGTCATAAGCAGCACAGCTATATCTGTAGCAATAGCCAACAATACATTTATTTTTCTTTTATGTCAAAAATCATTAGGATATTAAGTAAAGATCATGTTCCATGAAGATATTTAGTAAATTTCTTACCGTAAATGTATCAAAACTTCATTTTTGATTAGTAATATGCATTGCTCAGAACTTCATTTGAACAACTTTAAAGGTGATTTTCTCAATATTTAGATTTTTTTGCTCCCTCAGATTCCAGATTTTCAAATAGTTGCATCTCATTTATTCAGCTTTCATATGATGCATAAATCTCAATTTCATAAAATTGACCATTATGACTGGTTTTGTGGTGCAGCAGGGTCAAATATGACATTAATATTCATGATGTCCTCATCTGGCTGAACTGAAACGAGCAGCAGTCATGTGACGAGATCAGCTCGTGTGTATTCGATTCCTATTGGTCGCCTCTGTTTACCTGGTCCTATCGGCACTGATGGGGGGCGGAGTCTGTGAGGGGGAGGTGGAGAGATCGGCCATCTGCTCGGGGTTTAGCGAATCGGAGGACTGCAGCTGAACGCTGGGCGGAGTCGAGGAGCTCTTACGAGAGGAGGAGGAGCCTCTCCGAGAAACCCAGGAGGTGTCCATCACTCGCACTCCCATACTGCAACGGGGCAGAGGCACAGCCAATCACATCCCTCACACGTCATAAACAAGACCCCATCTAAAGCATTTGGGCCGGTAAGATTTTTTTAAAAAGAAATTAATACTTTTATTCATCAAGGACGCATTAAATTGATCAAAAGTGACAGTAAAGACATTTATAATGTTACAAAATGTTTCCATTTCCAGTGTTTCCACAAAAATATTGTGCAGCACAACTGTTTTCAACATTGATAATAATCAGAAATGTTTGTTGAGCAGCAAATCAGTATATTAGAATGATTTCTGAAGATCATGTGACTCTGAAGACTGGAGTAATGATGCTGAAAATCACAGAAATATATTACACTTTAACACATATTCACATAGAAAACTGCTGTTTTAAATTGTAAAAATATTTCACAATTTTTACAGTATTTTTGATCAAATAAATGCAGTCTTGGTGAGCAGAAGACTTAGTGGCGTACTTTGAGTGATGTAAGGCAGATACTACATCGTTAAACACCTTTAAAACAAATTAATTTGCCATTTGCACTGAATTCATGTCATTTCAATAATGCAACGCCACCAATGTCAGTCTTCAGAATCTCAGATGATGCTAACATAAAAAACTACCAAATTTTGCTTAATCGCAACATATAATCACTGCCGTTAATAGTGTTCACCGTCTGATTGATTATGTGTCATTTGTAACTAACTGCATGATTCTTACTGTACATTTCTGCCATAGTCACCAGCCATAGTAACCTACTCCTAAATATAATGTAAAAACTTAAAATTTGTTGTAAAGCTGCTCTGCAATGTATACAAATAAACTTGAACTGAATTGAATCAGCAGGTTTGCAGGAAATCAGCACAGAACAGGAAGAGACAGAAGCTGCACCGTACCTCTGAATTTTCCTAATGCTGCATTAGTGGAAGAAAAGCAGAAGCGTCAGTGATTCAAACCCAAAGAGAGGAGCGCATGCACATGAACATATACTGTAAAGCGGACCCGTCTTTCTTGTAGAACTCCAGCATCATGTTGTCGGTGGCGACGCTGAGTGGGCGTCGGCTCTGGTCCGGCTGCCTGCGATCTGATTGGTCCAAGTCCGGCGAGGGCATGGAGCTGTAGTTAGCGTTGTGGTTGGTGTGAACAGGACTGCCGTAGTTTCCCGTCACGTTAAACTCGATCTCTGCCAACACAGAACCGTTAGAGTGTCATGAAACCCCCGTGTTTTAGCACCGGTCGCTCTGACTAAATAATCTCTCCATTGATGTATGGTTTGTTAGGATCGGACAATATTTGTCTGAGATACAACTATTTGTAAATCTGGAATCTGAGGGAGCAAAAAAATCTAAATATTGAGAAAATCATCTTTAAAGTTGTTCAAATGAAGTTCTTAGCAATGCATATTACTAATCAAAAATGAAGTTTTGATATATTTACGGTAGGAAATTTACAAAATATTTTCATGGAACATGATCTTTATTTAATATCTTAATGATTTTTGGCATAAAAGAGAAATGCTTTTGTGCTCCAGGGTCACATATTAATATTAAAATGTGAGCAGAGAAAGAAAGAAAAAAAACATCAACAACAGAGACAGGAGCCACCTTGATTTATTTTTAAAAATATAATAATAATGATAATGAACTCAAGAAATCATATCATTAGAGACTACTAACAACTTTCATGAACAAATCCAATTTGTTTTGATAAACATTATTTGAAATAAATAAGCAGAGATACTGGTCTATATGAAAAATGAAGAAGAACATTTAAAAGTTCTAATAATATTTTCATGTTTTCCAGCACTACACTCTCAACAAATGACGCACGTCAATTTAAAACAGAAAGAATAAAAGCATAGTTACTTTTCGTTCACTCTTCTTTGAATTTTCGGTCTATATTACTGTTCATTAAAATAAATCATAAAATTAAAATAATCAATTTAAAAAAGCAACAATCAAAATAAAACACTTACTAAAAAGATCTCATGGACAGACAAACACAAATTAGTTTGTACTTCTAAAAAACTAAAAAAAGTTAAATGTAATGATAAATGAGTAAAAAGTTTAGATATACACTGATACAAACTAAGCTACATATATAAATTAATATTTATATGCAAGTATATTAATTATAACACAAAACTTTATTAATGATTTATACTAACAATTTATATAAGCTACATAAAAATGTAAAATATTACATAATTTAAAAAAATGTAATTTTATATATATATATATATATACACATATGATTACATGTTTGAATATGCTCTTTTTCTCGCTAATTAACCTGTGTATTTCTAAACATGATATTATTTTCCTATTTTCACTTTAATTTCAGTTAAGATTTTGGTAATTTTGTTGTGTTTCTCAATTGTTTTTTTTTTTTAAATGTCTTTATAGCTATTTATTATTTAAATTTAGTAATTTTAGTAATTACCTTGGTTAGCTGACCTAAAAGTTTTTATTTCAAGTTTTTAAAAATATATATTTTATTTAAGGTTCAAGTAAGAAAATGTGGTAACACTTTACAATAAGGTTCATTAGTTAAGAACATTAGTAAACATGAAGTAAGAATGAACAACACTTCTCCAGTATTTATTAATCTTAGTTAATGATAATTTCAGCATTTACTAATGCATTATTAAAATCACAAGTTTTGTTTGTTAACGTTAGTTAATGCACTGTGAACTAACATGAATAAACAATGAACAACTATATTTTCATTAACTAACAATAACAAAGATTAATAAATAGTGTAATAAATGCATTGTTCATTGTTTGTTCATGTTAGTTAATACATTAACTAATGTAAACAAATGACACCTTATTGTAAAGTGTTACCGAAAATGTTTTTTATGGTTGTAATTTTAGTGAACGATGATCAGCGCTCTGTGTAACTCACCTCCGGGGAAGAACCAGTCAGCGTGCTGGATAATGGGCTCAATGATCCCCACGATCTGCAGCGAGACTGTGGTCATCATCTCTGTGATGTTCCTGAGACACAGTGAGACATGCATTCCATCAGTGATGTCATTTCCTGTGTGTGTGTGTGTGTGTGTGTGTGTTCGATTTTGTGACAAATGAGGACACAAATTTGTATAATGACGAGGGTATGACAGGTATTACAAGGAGAAGGTGATTTATGAGGACATTGCTCCATGTCCCCATTTTTCAAAACGCTTATAAATCACACAGAATGAGCTTTTTTGAGAAAGTAAAAATGTAGAAATGTGTGTGTGAGAGTGTGTGTGTGTGAGTGCGTGTGTGTGAGAGTGAGTGCGAGAGACTGTGTGTGTGTGTGTGTGTGTGTGTGTGTGTGTGAGAGTGAGTGCGAGAGACTGTGTGTGTGTGTGTGTGTGTGTGTGTGTGTGTGTGTGTGTGTGTGTGTGTGTGTGCGAGTGCGTGAGTGCGAGAGACTGTGTGTGTGTGTGTGTGTGTGTGTGTGTGTGTGTGTGTGTGTGAGAGAGATCGCTCACCCCTCCGTATGCGCCCACAGCAGGTTTGGCCCCAGAACAATCGCAATGTTTCCTGGCGTCATTTTATTATAATCTTGATCCTCGTTCAGCTTAGCAAGAAATTTGATCAAATACCTGGAAATCAAACAAAAAAAAAAAAAAAAAACAAGTTAAATGAGTTTAATTAATGTTAAAAGAAATGTTCATTGAAATGTTTAATTCATGTTAAATGAAACTAGTAAAAATTTAAGAAGATCATATATTACATAATTTTGTTTACATTTACTTTAAATTATGTAATATATATATACGTATGTATAAAATAATATATTTCTGTATTATGTATGTATATAGTTCTTTACATTTATTTTTGAATTACATGACTACATTAAATTATATATTAATACACTATACATAAATGAATGATACCTAAATGAAACAAAATTATAACAATTTTTAAAAATTTGCCTTTATGCATAATCTAAAATCCTTTATATATTATATATGGAGTATAAATATTTGTATTTGGACTCACTTGAAGTTGTTGCTGTTTGCTGTAGGAAGTTTCTCACAGGTCGATAACAACGCCTGCAGACGCTTGTCCTGATCAGCAACACTGCAGTCACACACACACACACACACACACACACACACACACACACACACACACACACACACACACACACACTCATGAATAACTACACAAGCTCACTAACGATTACTGTTACTGTTAATGTCATGTTCACTCACTTCGACGCCTGAATCCAGTCATCATACAGGTCAAAGGTCAGCAGGGGTTCGGGCAGCTCGCGCAGGTATGATTTCAGAGCACCTGTGCAGCACACACACACACACACACACACACACACACACACACACACACGCTGAGCTGCGATCAGGAGCAACCGTGTGATCGTTAGCAGGCCATTTCTAGCCATTTTGACGCTCTAGGAGAAACAACACTGATACATTTCCAAATAATATTTGTATTTGTATTTGTATATATATATATATATATATATATATATATATATATATATATATTTTTTTTTTTTTTTTTTTTTTTTTTTTCAGACACCACTTTCTTGTCACATTCAAACTGGTTGTCATAGTAACGACACTAATTTGTGGAGATTCAGCGCATTGTGAGTTTCACAAATCTGAACTCATTATTTGACTGTTAAGATAAAAATTTTGTACAATTTATTATCTGTAATACCACTGTGTAGCCACTAGATGCCTGTATAGCCCTAAAAATCCTTAGTAGCTAAGAAATTGTCATCACATAAATTAATTTTATTACATTTGGATTTGATACATGTTTAGATATTATCAATGGCTACGTTTTGTCTTTATCTGTTTTTTTGGGTAACACTTTATTTTAGGGTCTCTTAACTAGGTACTTATTAGCATGCATATTACTAGAATATTAGCCATTTATTAGTACTAATTAAGCACATGTTAATGCCTCATTCTACATGACCTTATTCTACGTCCCTAATCCTACCCGATTCCTAAACTTAACAACTACTTTACTATTAATAAGCAGCAAATTAGGAATTTATTGAGGGAAAAGTCATAGTTAATAGTGAATAACTGTTCCCTATTCTAAAGTGTTACTGATTTTTGTTAAATTTTGTTGCTGTTTGAAACATTGATTTAAAGTGTCAGTTTTTGCATTATTATTTCAGTCAAACATATAACACCCTTTGTTTCCCCCAAACTACGTATAAAAACCTGATCAGTGGCATAAAAGTAACCAGAATGCAGCTTATTCTTTTATTACTTATTGATGCTTGAACTTCCCCTACAATATTTTAAATTGGCCTTTGAACTTTATTGCATAGCAAAAAAAAAAAAGCGCTACTTTGCCGAAGCACTGACAGAACCCATTGATCTAATGGTGTTTTTGAGCGCTCTAAATGCAAAATTTGCATGCTATCTTTGCTGATTGTTAAATATAAGCGGAGGGGAATCTCACCTGCGATGGCGTGCGGATCTGCAGAATATTCCTGAAAGTCCAGCACGCCGCAGTCCAGCGACGCCTTCAGCTTCTTCAGCTTCGAGGCAGACGGAGCGACTCGAAACAAACCCTGACACAAACACACACAAAATACACTCACTTTTAATACAGTTAATGCATTTATACTCATGCAGAGGTGGAAACAGATGCAGAATAGTGTAAAAACATATATATATTTTATACGTAAGTGTATCCTATACTATAGTCACAGTGAGGTTGTTGTTGATAGTGAATGTTCACCTCCTCCTGTAGGCCGCAGTCCAGCAGCATGGTCACACACGCTTCGATGGGGAAAGCGATTTCTCTCCCGCTCAGAGTCAGATGCTCCTCTAACGGTTTCCCGTAACACGGCTTCTCCACCCACGACTCTGAAACACAAACCACGCATGCTTTACTGACAAAACAAGACCAAACAGGCCATTTAGTTACAGCTGGGGTTTAGATTATGATCATAAAAATATTATATCATTATTAAAATATCATATAATAATTAGTGCTGTCAAACTATTAATCGCATCCAAAATAAAAGTTTTTGTTTACATAATATATGAGGGTGTACTGTGTATATTTATAATATATATATATATATATATATATATATATATATATATACACACACACAAACAAACACATGCATGTATATATTTAAGAAAAATATGTTATGTTTATATATTAAATATATTTATATATATATAATATAAAACATAATAATATAAATGTATATACATGCAAATATTTTCAAAATATATACTGTATGTGTGTGTATTTATATATACATAATAAATAAATGGAGTACACACACATATATTATGTAAACAAAAACTTTTATTTTGGATGAGATTAATCGCGATTAATCGTTTGACAGCACTAATAATAATGCATAATACTAAAATAAAATATTATATAATAATAATAAATTATATAATATCTTATTAATCAGATTATTTAAATATTATATTATATTGCATAGCATTAATATTAAATTATAATACTGAAATATATGATTAATTTCATTATTACATTATATAATAATATATTAAAATAAAATTTATTATTAAATTAAATGATCTAAGATTTAATTATTAATTAAATTATTATTGTATTATATTATAATAAATTATTAAAACATTATATATACTAATTATTAAAATATTATTTAATAATATATATTAAAATAAATATTATATTAACAGTAAATTATATGATAATTATTAAAAAAAATTTTTTTTAAATATTATAATTCTAATTATTAAAATGTTATAGAATTATTATAATTATATTATTAACAAATTATATATTATTAATATATAATTAGTTAATATATAATAATATACAATAACACTTAATAATAATATATGGTTAAACAATATATAATTAGTTAATATATAATAATATTAAAACAAGAGCAATCCAATGTCTACAATCTGCTTGTGATTCTAGGTTTATTCAGTTCTTTCTTTTTTGGATTCATGATTCTCACCCTGTTGCGCTTTAATTTGTGGCAGAACGTTCTGGAGCAACTCCAAAGACTTCCTGTGGTACTCCGCCTGAACCTCGATCAGCTGAACAGAGCGACAGAAAGATGTTAACGATAAAAAGGCAGGCTGTTCATCTGAAGGAGTAAAGCACTCACCGTCTGGAAGTAGTTTGCATAGTCAATTTCTTTGGCCACGAAACTATACATGTCCGCTGAGAGCTGATCCTGAAAAACACCGACATTAAACATGATGCTTCGATGTTGCATGTTTACACCTGCAGTTTTACACCTGTCTATATGCATGAAATAATAGAGAGAGAGAAGCTCCACCCACTCTACAGATCTCCATGCGATTGGCCGCCTCCTCCATCTCCTCCCTGAGGGCGTCGGCTTTGGCCCCGGTAGGCGTTTCCTTATTAGTCAGAGTTGAGGATTTGGACGACTGGTGCCACCTAGAGGTTGGGAGGAGAGAACAGCTCATAAAAACACATTTGCCTACTAATTCACCTACTAGATTTGGCAAAGTGTGCAGTATAGGGGTGTGCGATATTGACAAAAAAATAATATCTTGATATTTTCTGGGATTTTATCGATAATGATAATTAAGACGATATTTTGCTGATATCTGACTACCGTGGAGTCCTAAAGTTTTTGATATTCTTCATATTCTGTGTGGTCA
>CM071949.1:30422500-30500000 GCA_036784905.1 Acrossocheilus fasciatus | reverse complement strand
TATAAATACACACACATGCATGTATATAGTTCAGAAAAATATGTTGTTTATATTAAATCTATTTATTTATAATATAAATTAAATGAATATAAATACAGACATGTAAATATTTTCAAAATATATAGTATACTGTATGTGTGTGTATTTATATATACATAATAAATATCTACAGAACACACACACACATATATTATATAAACAAATATAATATTTTGTATTATATTTATTTTGTATGCAATTAATCACGATTAATCATTTGACAGCACTAATATACTCAATTATCCTGTCGGTTTGGTTGCTAGTCTCGTTTGTTTTGAGCGTCCATGGAATATTTTTATGGTTGAAAGATCACAAATGTGGATTATATTCATGATTAGCATTCATAATCGGTTTCAAACATTTTCAAATGATTTTGTACAATTTTCAACAGGTTTGATTTAATTTCACAATAATCAAGCAAGCATTTATTATATTATTCACACCTTGAATATACAGCATATGAAAGTTCTTAATCAATCCAAGTATTCTTTTCATGAAAAATCATAAACTAATCTTAATAATCTAAATAAACAATTTGATTACCTAATCTTCCACATCATAAAAAGGTCAAATTACCTCACATTTTTTAAGAAAATTGTCATTAAAATAGTCAATAAGGATGTCTGAGATTATATTTTAAAAAAACTAATGTTTTTCATGAAAATCATTAAAAAAAAAAAGTTTCTTGAAATAGTGTTTTAATACCATATTATACAAATTTCAGCAAAAGTTTTGATTTAATCTCACAATAATCACCGGGTAAAAAATGTAAAGTATTATTAACAGCTTGAATACACGTGAGATTTGATGAGCTACGGCTAACCTTTAATGTCTTAAAAAGGTCAAAATGAGGTCAATTATATTTTTCAATAAAGCAATCATTAATAACTGAAATTGTCAAACAAGGATGTCTGAGATAAGCAACAAATTCATAAAAAACTAAAACTTTTTGAAATTTAGTCTCTTGAAATTTATTTTTTAAACTTATGATAACAAATTGTGCCAAGTTACTTTAAACATAACCTATTAATAAAAATAAAAATATAATTCTACAAAATCTGAAAGTCTGAGAGTACCTGATTCAATGTAAATGTAAAAAATATCTGAACATATTTGGAAACGAATATTTTAAGAAATTAAAACATTATTCTGCACTGTTTAATATATATATATATATATATATATATATATATATATATATATATATATATATATATATATATATATATATATATATATATTTTTTTTTTTTTTTTTTAATTGAAGCATTCATCATAAAAGAAGCTGATTGTATCAAATGCATTTTCATTAATTAATTTATAAATTTATTTTATAATGAATATAATAATATAACTGAATATTATTAAATAAATGACCACACCCTGCCAATAAAAAGCTCTCTCTCTCTCTCTGTCTGTCTGAGATCAGTTTTACTGCGTTACGCAACTGAACTCTTCAACACACTCTGACTCTGAGCGAAACTGAGAAAAACACGACTGAGAGAGATTCCTGCTCTTTGTCAGACTCTGATGTAGATGTCAGAAGAACAGAGACTTGTTCTGGATGAAGATCTCAAAGGCTGCTGGAGTTAGTGTGTGTCGACGGGTTCAGCACGAGTCCGACGGCTAAATAAAGCTCTGTGCGACTTAAACCGGATTCTCACACTCACGTTACCTGTCAGACTCACACCTGTTCTCTCAGGGGACGCGTCAGGTGTGTGTGTGTGTGTGTGTGTGTGTGTGTGTGTGAGAGATCACCTGCGCTTTCACAAACACACCTTCACAAACAGACCAGCTGCACGAGAAATCCATCAACAGAGCACCATTACAACAACATCTGTGATCTGAAACTGGAACAAATAATCATATGAAGCATTTTAAGGCAAGCTATGATAGGGTTCCTGTGCTGAAGAAAGCAATCCCAGAATGCATTGCAATTAGTCCAGTGAAAAAAATCCATGCAAAGTGATGCACAAAGACAGAGAAGCTAACCTTCAATGTCATAAAAAGGTCCAATACAATCAATGTTTTCAAGAAATCAATCATTAAAACTGACATTGACAAGTAAGGACGTCTATGATGATTATTTAAAAAATACTTTATGAAACCAAGTTACTTGAAATGTAATCTATTTTTTTTTTAAAGATAAATAAAAATAGAATCAGAAAACATACCTAAAAAGATTATTTTGAGAAATGTAAAAAAAAAAAAATATATATATATATATATATATATATATATATATATATAATTTTTTTTTTTTTTTTGAAAAGTAAATATTCTGAAAAAGTAAATAATTCTGGGGGAAAAAAAAAAAAAAAAATCGGAAAAAAAATCTGCAAAAAATATTTTCGGAAATTTTTAATTAAATTAAAAATTAATTTACTGTACAACTGAAAAAAAAATACTATTACTGAATAATTACTGAATTAATTAATTTACTGTACAACTGAAAAAAAATACTATTACTGAATAATTACTGAATTAATTAATTTACTGTACAACTGAAAAAAAAAATACTATTACTGAATAATTACTGAATTAATTAATTTACTGTACAACTGAAAAAAAAAAATACTGAATTACTGAATAATTACTGAATTAATTAATTTACTGTACAACTGAAAAAAAAAAAATACTGAATTACTGAATAAATGCATCCTGACAATAAAAAGGTCTCTTTTCTGTCTGAGCTATAAATATATTTATAATCATTCATAATATCGTCCAATGTTACTAAAAATGTGGGTTCTGTGAATTTTTATGGTTACTAGAGTATTAGATTAGCTTTCAAACTATTTAAAATCAATAGTGAGTTGCATATAGTTGCTGTCAGTGCAGAGCGTCCCAAATCAGTCACTTGTGAGCTTCTATTTCAGTTGTGAACTGGTCTTAGCAGGGAGCTGCCTATGTGGGGCAGCTCATGAGGTTTTGGAACAGAGCCGGTGTGTACTCTGAAAAAGTCTGAGGTCAGAAAGATTTCTTTCTTTTTTTTCACGGTCATCAGGAAGAAAAGCGGCTGCACATTAAGACACATGAGCGGTCGTGTTCTACTTTCCATTCCTCCGGCTCGTCTAACTGTATTACTGCAGCAGAGAGCACTCGCATTAGCAGTCAGCGAATTTATTTAATAATAAATTCATAATCATCTATTTAAAGGTGCAGTAAGGGATTTATGAGAAGCGCTGTTGAAAGTGGATCAGACCGTGTGCCAAAACACATTTGTAGCCAATCACTCATGATGGGGGAGGTGCTTTTTGACATGTTTGTGAACTTGGAGGCGGGGCTACCTAGATAGGGGCGTGGTCTTTTGGGTAGGGCGTGTTTGTAAATATCAACACACACACACACATATATATATATATATATATATATATATATATATATACGTTTTTAAGTATACTTTTATATTGCAATAATTTCACATTCAATTTTCATGTTTAAATGGCATGTCTCTAGGAAATTATTTTTCCCCCCTAATATTTAACCAATGACTACAGCCATTCAACATTACAGTATAATTGAGAGCTATCAATTTTAACATTTATTAGACTTTAAAAAATAACTAATTTAAGTTAACTTAAAACAATCTTCACATAAACCCATTATAATAAATGTCATATTTAGCTACCTGTACCCTTAAGCAAGTAGGAAATATACAGAAATTAAACATAGTTATCAACACTAAATTCTAAATTAAATATAGATGAATCCTTAAAACTACAAAAGTTATTGATCCCTCATTTTTCTTTTGTTCTTTGATTAACTGCCTTCAACAGCAGCTGGTTATTAGCTTATTTGGCTGCTATGACTTTAAGAGCTGAACGTGACGTGGATCACACACAGTTTCATTCGCACTTTAATATGAAATGATACAGCTACAGGGTGTACATTTTTATAATCCATTACATTCCCTGTATTTATTTTGCAAGCTGTTGGTAATATAAGTTCCTTTTCCAACCAAGTCTATAGCAAACCTGGATCACACACACACACACACACACACACACACACACTGCGTCGGTGTCAAATAACTAATGAGTTGTGTAGAAGTGAAGCTCATTAAAGTCTCATTTTCTGTCCTGCACAGTAATATCGGCGCTCCTCCACATGCCCTTTAATATCATCAGTGAGCGATCGTCTCTCTGGAGTCGTGTTTTGCCCTCCGGCTGCTGGATTCATCTCTAACAGTCTCTAACATCTCTAACTCGGCGTGGCAGGAGACGTTATGAGAGTCTCATCCAGACCTTCCTCTGATGTTTCGTCTCAGATATACGTCGCTCTGTGATTCAGGCTTTCAGGGTTTGATGCTCAGAGTTTGTTTGATGATTAAGCTGCAGGTTTATGATCAGTAGTCTGCAAACTTATTTAACTGTTAGTGCATCTTGAGGTATTGCATTGGTGGTTTATACAGGTGGAGCTGGGGAAGGTGGAGGGTATGGAGTGCGCTGCAAACTGCTACCACAAACATTAGCGAAGTATTTAAAGGTTGAGCAGCGAGCTCATTGGCTACCGATGCAGGAGAGAACCAATCAGCTGTGACGTGATGATGATGTCATTATGGCATACTGAGTTAGACCTATCGGACTGCGCCATCTAGAGTTTCACGCCAGAACTTTGTATATATATATATATATATATATATAGTGTTTGATTAGTTTTTTTCCATTTTTAAAAAGTTCTATAAAAGTTTAAGATGTCAATAAGCAGTCAAGGTAAAAAAAGAAAAAGAAAAAAAAACTGCGATCTGACCAAAATAATTTTTATTATGAAAATGATACATTTTATTTTTCAGGATTCACAGATGAATAGAAAGTTCCAGAGTACAGCATTTATTTCAAATAGAAATCTTATGTAACATTATAAACGTCTTTACTGTCACTTCTGATCAATGTACTACATCCTTGATGAATAAAAGTATTCATTTATTTTGAAAGGATTTATGGCCCCCTCACTTTTGAACAACAGTGTATTTTTTTAAACTAATATTGTTTATTTAAAAAAAAAAAAGAAAGATCAAAATCACAATATGGCAATGAGAAGATGTTGGTAAAAATGATCCGTATTGATCACTGTTGGTCATAAAATTGATGGACGATGAACAGAAAAGTGAATATAATTAGAAAATTTAATTCTAGTGTAAAGATCTGTGTTTAGTTTCTGTTTTTCTTGTTATAAACATAACAGCCAAAAAATAAGACGTCTTTCTGTGTCTCTCGGGACAGAATGTGTTTATTATTTCCAGCACATTATGAGTGCAGTTATTTCACTTAAAACTCTCTCTGACATCATGACGTTACACTCTGTCTGTGTGTGTGTGTGTGTGTGTGTGTGTGTGTGTTGCGCTCTGGGTGTGGTGTGTATTGCTGTCATGTGTGTGTGTGTGTGTGTGTGTGTGTGTGTGTGTGTGTGTGTGTGTGTGTGTGAGTGTGTGTGTGTGTGTGTTGCACTCTGGGTGTGGTGTGTATTGCTGTCATGTGTGTGTGTGTGTGTGTGTGTGTGTGTGTGTGTATATGAACCGTGTAACACTAGACGAGTGTGTAACTGAACACGCAGCACACACCCTGACCCCAGATCAGCACACGCATGACCTCTGACCCTCAACATACGTGATGACCACGCATCCGCTGGATCACAAGCGGTCGCTTTCTCTCTTTAAAGCAACAGTTCAACCAGAAATTAATTTCTTCAGCGAAACACGAAAGGAGATTCAGAGCTTTAAAAAGCTTACTCATAAACACATTATAACAGTCATCATATGAATCGTGCACAATATTCAAAGTCTAATGAAGTCATATAATGTTCTGTGTGATGAACAGACCAAGTGTCAGTGAACTGAATTTGATTCATAATTCATTCATGAAAGAATCATACAGTCAAGTTTGTGAATCTGATCAAAGGGTTCATTCACGAATCACAGCAGATCTGAAATTAGCAACCAGATTAATAGTATTAGTAAATAATGACTTTATCACATAAATCTGTGTCTATTCTTCAAGCAAAGCATCTTCTGATGACTCTGAATATAGTAAATGATTCATACGAACTGCTGTTATGATACACAAATTTCAAGTTGTCTGAATTCATATGCTTTGTGTGATTAAAACAACAAAACATCAGTGAGCTAAATTCTGATTCATGAACAAACCACTCAGTCCAGTTTGTGAATCTGATCAACTGGTTTATTGGAAGAAAAAGGTTCAAAACTGAAAGATTCAGTCACTGATTCGCTGACTCACTGATCTGTTCAAATCAAAGTAATGACTTTAACACATAAATCTGAATCTATTCTTCAGATGATTCTAGTGCATTGATCATATGGACTGACGTTAATCATATTTCTACGATGCTTTCGTGATGTTATTGGAGCTTAACTGATGAAATATCATTGCATCCTTCAGAAAAACTCTCCTTTTGCGTTCAAAGAAGGAAAGAAATTCCACTTACATCTCTGTTCACATCAAAAACTAAATAAAACCTCTGAGAGCGAAATGAAAGCCACATGAGGAGCATAAGGGAAGAGCGTCGTTTCCATACTTAGGTGAGTGCGGTTTACAGTAATTAGTGTCGTTAACAAACAAACACAGATGCTCGACAGTGAGACGAGCTCAGCTAATGACTCACGGGGTAATTAGGGTCAAACAGAGCTGTAAATAATACTAGTGCGGTGCTGTTGATTTACAGTGAGGCACTTTAATATCAGCCTGCAGGGATTCAATGAGATACAGCTGATCTAACCCATCACAGATAATATTACACTATATTAGCCATCACATGCACATAAAACAGAGCTACCTCGTTAATCTGCATTTAGATCTGTCTCTTTTCAAACCACTAAAAACACATTTAAAAACATAATCTATTATATGCATTGATATGAAGGTCAAAAAGAGTTGTTTTTTCTTCACTTGTGTGGCTGCACTCAATTTAATGCATCATAATTTCTCTAAAACAAATATACTGCCCCCAAACTTTTGAAGAGTAATGTATATTTTAAAAGTCGCTTGATTGCATTTATTATGTGATTTTGCTGACTTTTGCTGATCTCTATTAATATAGCATAAATTGTTTTTTTCTAGCATGCACAGCAAAGAAAAAAAAACAATGCAATGAAAGTAAAATAAAGTACATTTTAATGCTGTAATCAATACACCTCATGATTAGATATCAATATTATGATTTTTTATGAAAATTATGTGATTTCATAATTTGTGATTAATTATGAAAATGAACTAATTTTAACAAAAAATGCAATAAATTGCTCTTTTGTTGATTTTGATTGCTTCTGTCTTCATTTGTAAGTCACTTTGGATAAAAGCGTCTGCTAAATGACTAAATGTCTAAATATATATATTTTATTTATTGATTTCACATATTTTTTATTTGTTTTTCAGTATTTCAAGTTCAAGGAACTATTGAATGATGATTTCCGAAGCCAAACATTCATCACGTTACATCATTTCTCAGTACTGACCAAAATAATTATTCCCATAATCAAGCAGCTCTATTATTTTCATTTTACATGTAAATTGGTTTTGACAGTCAACACAAGTTCCCTACGGCCGGTCGCTCTCTCTCCGTTACCCAGCATGCTCTAATTCCTGCACAGACACAACGCTCGATTTACTCCTGCAAACGCTGGACGGATCTCCAGTCCAGAGACGTCAGATGTGGCACTGCTGCGTTTCTCTAACGCGTAAAATCACACAAATCACAACCACACACGCCATCAGCATAATAACCTTCATCGTTTGCATGCACACTCTCTTCCTTCAGATGCATTCGTAGTGATTCTGCACAGCAATTTCATCTCATTAACTCTCATTCATGTCCAAAACCTTCTGTATATTGATTTGTGTTCATTTGTTTTAATGTGTAAAATAAAAACACATTTCTGCCTGTATGCTGTAGCTCTTATTTGAAGTAATCATTTCTAACAAGCAGATATATATATATATATGAATATCCAGCGTTTGCATAAATGCACAATTCCAATTAACACTGACATATGCCAGCAATTATAGTCTGCTTTCTTGAAACCACAATAAAGGTCATATTAATCAGGATAAGTCAATGCATGTGAATATGATCAATATAACAGCTGCATCTGAAGTTGACTCTAGTTCAACAAATGCACATGAATGGACAAACTCATGTCAGAAACACCACAGGATTTTTGGCTATAAGAACAGAGCTTCATTATTCAGACTGAAGCCCAACAGAAGGGTCAAAATAACAGCAAAAAATGACTGAAAATATATCTAAAACTCCTCAAACTTGCACACACATTTAGTGCTTGACCTGAAATGAATGTCAATAGATCATAGAGACAATCAATAAAAATGAGTTTTGAAGCACAAATGTGACCCTGGACCACAAAACCAGTCATAAGTGTCAATTTTTCAAAATTGAGATTTATGGATCATCTGAAAGCTGAAAAAAATAATATTTCCATTGATGTATGGTTTGTTGGACAATATTTGTCTGAGATACAACTATTTGAAAATCTGGAATCTGAGGGAGCAAAAAAATCTAAATATTGAGAAAATCACCTTTAAAGTTGTTCAAATGAAGTTCTTAGCAATGCATATTACTAATCAAAAATGAAGTTTTGATATATTTACAGTAAGAAATGTACAAAATATCTTCTTGGAACATGATCTTTACTTAATATCCTAATGATTTTTGGCATAAAAGAAAAATGTATAATTTTGACCCATACAATGTATTGTTGGCTATTGCTACAAATATACCTGTGCTGCTTATGACTGCTGCTGTGCTGCAGGGACACATATGACCAGAACCACCATCAGATGATCAACAAACCTATAAGCATGTTTTAGGAACATTGCTTTTATTAAATTTTTCTCCGAATGCTTGATTGGTCAGTGGTATCCTTCCATACTCAAACACTTCTGTATAATGATGCTAAACTGTCGTCCCATTGACATTTTAAACAATTTGTTTGCAAAACATTCTTCTGCACAGGAGCTGCGGGATCTGTGCTCACCGAGCAACTCAACCATATAGAGGTTTTGCTTCCTTGGAAGAAACGTCTCATGGTGCTCCACCGTCTCCCGTGGTGCTGTTAGTGAAGACAGACTCCTGCGTCCATGACATACTGTCAGACAGAAGCAAAAATAAACCTAAAACACGCCTGAAATAGCTCCTTTATGCTCTTCTGCACGCCGACTAAATATTCACATTTAACACCAAACTCATGCTGCATCATATACAGCAGTAAAACATGTTAAATACAGTCAGAGTCACATAAATCACAAATATGTGCTTAGTAAAACCCAACAATGCATTTGTGCATTAAAGGAGCAGTTCACCGAAAAAACTAAAAACTTCTAAAAATGTGGTCACCTGCAGGCCATCTGAGATTAGGATGTTAGCTGATGGACTGGAGTGCTGTGCATTATTGTGATGTTTTTATCAGCTCTCATTCTGACGGCACCCATTCACTCCAAGACATTCCTCCAAATCTGATGAAGAAACACCCTAATCTGAGATGATCTGAGCGTGAACACATTTTCCGCACATTTTCTGTTTCTTTAAACAGCGCAAATCCAGGATAAATATGCTGTGGATGATCTAAACATGACTAATGACTCTGTTCATCTGATTCAAATTAGTCCTTAATGAACTGCTGTCTCAGCTCCTCTGAAAGCACTAATTAATCCGATCTCATTTAGCCTAAAACATCTCCGGCATTTGTGCTTCATGAGAAAATGAAGCAAAAACTACACACCGAGATGCAACATAATGTCACATATATTTTTGAGAAAGTCTGTACATTGCATATATCTAGCTGCATTACAGTTTACATGCAACTGTTCTCATAAAATGTTCTTATTAAGTAACACTGTATAAATAGTACATGACCTAAAAGCTACAACAATCCAGTTCTGATTTCGTGTGAACAAGAGGGTTTTGCGCAGTCTGGAGTCCATCATTCAACACGCATTAGAGCACAATAACATTTATAACCCATCGATCCGGCGGTGCTTTAAACACAATGACTTGCATTTTTAATGGACGCTGCTATTATTCTCCTACGGTCTGCATTTGAGAGAAGAAAGCAAACAAAACCCACTGTATTTACTTTCTAATTCGTGCTCCTGGTGAATGGTTCATCGTTATTCTAAAGAAACGAGTGTTTGTCTTCATCTCTTTTCTTCAGAACTTGCTCCGCCTCTAAACGACTTTCCTTCTCTGATGACATCACCAGTCCCTCAGCGACTTGACTTTAAAAAAAGAAAGTAATCAAATGCGCACAATGCGATTGATCGGCCCCCGACGATAACCTCTATATTTAATAACACGTCCAGTCGAGCGAAAACACCGCAGACATCTGAGATCGATGCACCGTCCTGCTTCTTCTGGTTAGTTCTTTGCATTGTGTGAAACCCTCAACCAGGGAAGCGTGACGTATGACGCTGTGATTAATATTTAAACAGAGGTTTCTGTTGTGTAACCATAGAGTTTTTAGCATAACATTCTCGCTGCCGGTAACAAAGAGACAAACTGTGATCATGCACGACAATCTGATTAACAGCTTCAAAATCTACCAGCCAACGATTAACATACATTTAGCTTCATTCGAGTCAAAAAACAGCCTTGTTAGTCCACTAAAAACACTCGACTCGACCACAGACTCAAAAACAATGCCTACGGCTATTAATTTTGCATTATTATTTAATGTAATTGCATGCTATTAAGTGTAAGCGTCTATGAAGGCGTGATCTCCGCCTGTCCTTCGTTAAGTCGGGCGTCCCTCGTCTCAGTCATTAGTCACTGATCTCCAGGGAATCTCCTGCAATTCATCACATCATGTTGCTGGAGTAACCAAGACACACACAGTGTCCCTTCCAAGCCACATGGATCTATAATAAAATAATAAAACCACTGGAATGCAACATCATCTAATCTTTAATAGATACAAAGAAATAACGCAATTGTGACAGGCTTAACAACCATTTAAGTTAGTTGACCAATTTTTTGATGAAACTGAGCAGATAAATGAGAAAAATTACATATCCTGATGAAAAATTTCACACACACACACACACACACACACACACACACACACACACGCACGCACACATAGCAATCCAGGTTATTATAAAAGCTAAAACTGAAACTAAATTTAAAATAATAATAAAAAAAACATTTCCATTATTTGGAAAGTAAAGTAAACATTTATTGAGTATTAAATATTTAAATCAATATTTTAAAAACTTGAATAATATAAAAAAATAATAATAATATTTTAAACATTTAATAATTTAATATTTCAAAAAAGTATTTCGGCTAGTTGCCATTGCAACATTTTTTTTATTTTAGTCCTGATGCACTGAAATATCTAAAACTCAAACTAAATAAATACAAATAAAAAACGTGTACCTGAAAACAGTAAATGTTAATTGAAATAATATATAAAAATATTTCAGCTACTTAAAACTAAACTGCAATCAAATGAATAAAACTATACGGATATATATATAAAAAATAAAAACTGATAAAAGAGAAGGAACATTCAACAAAATTACTAAAATGTAACTAAAATTTAAATATTCATTTTAAAATAACAGAATAATAAAATAATATTCTAAAATAACACTGATAGCAAGATATGTAAATTAGCTATAAAAATATCTTCATATAGGCCTATGTGTGTGTGTGTGTGTGTGTGTGTGTGTGTGTGTGTGTGTGTGTGTGTGTATAATATATTTCAAGCTATTCTACACTTGAAACGTAAACAAAACACTGATATCAATGGGTGATGATAGATAGATAGATAGATAGATAGATAGATAGATAGATAGATAGATAAACAGATAGAGAGAGAGAGAGAGAGAGAGAGAGAGAGAGAGAGAGAGAGATGTATTGTGGCTAATAGGTTTGAGTGGGTTTGGGGTCAGGACAGGTGAAGGATGCTCTAGAGGCCCACATCAGGACCGCTCCACAGATGCCTGTCTCCATCACAACATCACAAAAGCATTAAACCCAAGAACAGCATCAGATCTGCTCAAACACAACAAACACCAGCTCACGCTAGCAGCCCGACTCTGTAACTGCCGTTCCGAGCGTCACGTATTTACATTAGCATATGTGAATAATTAAGGTAAAGCGGATGATATATTCAGGACACGTCGACTGATCGCCGTTATTCGTCCCTCATCAGCGGCGGGAGTGACAGATGAAGGTGTTTTACCTGCCCACTGTCTGGTTGGCCAGCTGTCGCATGCGGTTGAATTGCTTCTTCATCTTCCTGCAATTTGCGCGTGAATCCCGATGGAAGAAACACCAGCTGACATTCCTCACTTAAAGAACAACCGTCTGGAAATATTCCACGGCTCGGGCCATAATGAACGATCCCTCTTCGGTGTGCAACCATCACCTATCGCGAATGAAAACGCCAGAAATCATCATTTGCGCGTTCTGCTCGTCGCTCGAGACGCGGGATGCTCCGCTGAGCGCTGGTGACGCGGCGGCGGCGGGGGAGCGGGGCATTATGGGAAATGTAGTTCTGAGAGACCGGCTGGCCTACAATTTGACAGTCTGAAGGTCGCGAGAACGTCTTGTATTTAGTTTATGAGATCAAAATAAAGTTTTGAAGCTTTCATAACATTCAAGTAAAGAAAAAAAAAGAAAAACAAAATTGAAATGACATGCAGCCTAATAAACTAAAGTCATTGTTGTGGCTTAACATAATTAGCCCTGAAAAAATGCAGAATTTACAGAATATGCTTGTAAAAAGATAAAATAATAAAAGAAAGAAATAAAAATGAAAAATGATAAGTAATAAATATAGGAAAATTATAGGCTAGTTTTCCTAACAATGTTGCCATCGTGTGGATGTCTTGAAAAAGTACAGCGTTGACAGAGAATCAAAATTTAAAAAAATTATATTATAGTCATATTATATTATATTATAGTCATATAGTCATATTAAAAAAAAAATCAAAAAAGAAAACAACTTTCTTTTTCATTCTCTTGGAACGAACGAACGAATTAATAATTATATTTTTAATATATACATACAGTACATTTGTAATGAGTAACATTAAATGATGATAATCATATCATACACTGTAGAATCTTATATAATTCAACTGTGATTTAAATTCTCATTTTTCGGATGCCTGAAAGTCTTTGCCTCTCTATGTCAGTATTATTTTTTTTATTATTGTTTTTATTTGATGCCTTTTTGTAGCTACTTCTATTGATTCTTGCTCCTTGTGTTTTTCTCTCCCGCGTTGTTGCAGTTTGTTTGTATTTGTATTTGTTGGCAATTGTTGTGAGTATAATAGGCTAAATATTATATTGATTATTTGTATTATTTATGATGGATGTTCCCTGTCTTGTTGTGTAAAATTTGCAAGAAGAAGACAAAGAATTTCAAATAATTAATAATATAACAATAATAACAATGATTCTAAAAATCTTTTTGACTTCACATTTATACAAAACAATGTCTTGTTGTGTAAAACTATTTATTTAATAATTTGCAGTCAATGTCGCTTTCCGAGTGTCATTGGGGCGTGTCCTCTGCGCAGAATCGGTGAGGTCAGTCCGCGCATGCGCGCTGCGGAGTGTCAGCGAGGCAAGATGGCGGCCCTCAGAGCGGGTCTCCTGACCCGAGCTCTTACTAAAGGAAAAACTCCGGGAATCTCAAACTTTATCATCGGAACAAGAGCAGGTGCTGTCTTACACATCTGTTATTTCGTATCATGGGAATATACGCTATAAAATCAGTGTTTTACAGCATCTAATGAATGATAACCTTCATGTCAAGGCTGCGGAGCTAACAGGCTAAGCGAATCCGTGATAGTGTTTGTACGGGATTGTAAACAAATGCAATTAATTGTTAACTGCTTTGCGTTAGGATTAATTGCTGTTTTGTTAATTAAACAAAATTAATTTAACTCGTAATTAAACTAGCTATCTAAAATACAAGTTTACACATGATAATGTGTGTGTATATGTGTGTCTAAGGTAGTCTGGAGAACTCTTCTCTTGTTATTGTGTGTTATGTGTAATCATAATAATGCTTGTGTGTTGTGTTACAGCATCAGGTCCTTCTAAGGACACACTGCCCGGTCCGTACCCCAGAACCCCAGAAGAGATGGCAGCAGCGGCCAAGAAATACAACATGACGCTGGAAGATTACAAACCTTACCCTGACGACGGCATGGGGTCAGTTTCCACACTTTGAATGAATAATGTATTTTATTTCCAGGAAGATGAATGAATTAAAATGCATTTGCTCTGTTGTTACACAGGTACGGTGATTACCCCATGCTTCCGGAGCGATCGCAGCAAGAGAGAGACCCCTGGTATCAGTGGGACCATCCTGATCTCAGGAGGAACTGGGGAGAGCCGGTGAGAACAGCACTTTAACATTCATCCTGTAAATCCTGGTTTTTGATTAGTGATATCAATGCATTTACAAAAGCATTCATCTGTTTTTTGACACTTGTCAGCATGCACATTTTTCATGCCAAATACCGTTTTTAGCAAAAATAAATTATAAAAAAAACATGATATAATTCAGCCATAATATCTCTCACCGTGAAAATAGCCACAGAAGCTGGAATGGCATTAAACACAAACAAACAAACAAACATGCCGCTCTTCAATTCCATTGCATGCTTTTTAAAAGAACTATGGAATATAATGTTTAAAGCACCACACGACTCCAGTCCATCAGTTAACATCGTGTGAAGCCAAAAGCTGCATCTTCGTAAAAACCAATCTATCATTAAGACATTTTTAACTTAAATACAAGTCCATAATCCTTAATAACGCTTCCTTCAGTGAAAAAGTCCATTTGTACACATACTGTATTTGTTTAAAGCTGTTTTGGCTTGTAAACAGTGCTTGATCTCTGCAGATTTCTCTCCTAATTCAGACTTTTTTTTTTTACTAGAGGAAGTGAATATTTTGTGATGTTTTGTTTAGATGCACTGGGACTTTGACATGTACATCAGGAACAGGGTTGACACGTCTCCGAGCCCCGTGGAGTGGAAGAAGATGAGGAACCAGCTGCTGGGGTTCATGGGCTTCATGCTGCTGATGTTTGGTTTGGGCGAGATGTTCCCTTGCTACCAGCCTGTGGTGAGTGACGGGAGCTGCACAGTAAAAAAAATGCTTAATTTACAGAATATTTCAAAGGGAAGCGTGTTATTTCTGCATCACTAGCAAACTATGAAATTGCAAACTCTTTTAGCAGCTGAAACTTATTTAGAAACAGTTGTAATTGTTTGCAACTAATTGTGCACCAGGGTTATTTTAGCATTATAGAGATACTATTATAGTTTTTTCATTTTAATTTGACAGTTTTAGAATTGTTTTCCGCGGATGTTATGAATGAGTCTCATCATCATCAGTGTCTTTCTCTTTCCAGGCTCCTAAACAGTATCCTTACAACAACCTTTACCTGGAGAGAGGTGGAGACGCTGGGAAAGAACCAGAACCTGTCAAACATTATGAAATCTAACGCTAGAAACCTCTCTGTTTCATAACTTGTGTATATTTCTGTCTCTCTAATAAAGTTAACTTAAGTGTCATCTGTTGGGTTTGTCATTTCTTACCTTTCATTCAAATGAGACCTTAAACTGTCATCAGCATTTCATTACGTGAAGCATAATTATTAATAATAACATAACTTTTTTTTTAAACGGAGAGCATCTGTTGATTCAGTGGAGTGTCTGTTGTGCAGATACGTGTTAGTTACATGCATTTATTTCAGATTTTATCTGTCTATATATATATATATATATATATATATATATATATATATATATACAGAAGCAGCACGGGTATATTTGTAGCAATAGCCAACAATACACTGTATGGGTCAAAATGATTGATTTTTCTTTTATGCCAAAAATCATTAGGATATTAAGTAAAGATCATGTTCCATGAAGATATTTTGTAAATTTCCTACCGTAAATATATCAAAACATATTATTAATATGCATTGCTGAGGGCTTAATTTGAACAACTTTAAAGGTGATTTTGTCAATATTTAGATTTTTTTGCTCCCTCATATTTTCAAATAGTTGTGTATCAGCCAAATATTGTCCTAACAAACCATACATCAATGGAAAGATTATTTATTCAGCTTTCAGATTATGCATAAATCTCAATTTTGAAAAAATTGACCCTTATGACTGGTTTTGTGCTCCGGGGTCACATACAGTTGTGCTCAAAATTATTCATACCCTTGGTAAATATGATTAAAGGCGGCTGTGAAAATAAATCTGTATCATTAATCCTTTAGATCTTTTATTTTAAAAATGTACAAAAATCTAACCTTTCATTGGATAAGAATTTAAAATGGAGGGAAATATCATTATGAAATAAATGTTTTTCTCAAATACACGTTGGCCACAATTAACGGCACCCTTTTATTCAATACTGTTTGAAACCTCCATTTGCCAGTTTAACAGCTCTAAATGTTCTCCTATAATGCCTGATGAGGTCAGAGACACCTGACGAGAGATCAGAGACCATTCCTTCATCCAGAATCACTCCAGACCCTTTAGATTCACAGCTTCTTCTCTTCAGGTCACTCATGTTCTACAGGGTTCAGGTCAGAGGACTGGAATGACCAGCAGAAGCTTGGTTTTGTGCTCAGTGACCCATTTTTGTGTTGTTTTTGAGGTTTGTGTTTGGATTATTGTACGGTTGGAAGATCCAAACATGGCCCATTATAAGATTTCTAACAGAGTCAGTCACTTAGTGATTTTTTTTATCTGTTGGTATTTGATAGAATCCATGATGCCATGCGTCTAAACAAGACGTCCAGGACCTCCAGCAGAAATATAGGCCCACAACATCAAAAATACAGCAGTATATTTCATTGTACACATGGGCTACTTTTTATCCCTCTGTTCACCAAACACAGGAGTTTGCTGGAGTTTGTTTTTGGATGAGCGAGGAGAATTTTTCTTGAAACCCTCCCAAACAGCATGTGCTGATATAGGTGCTGTTTGACAATTTTTTAAAAGGTTTTCTGACCCCGAGACTCAACTATTTTCTACAATTCTCCAGCTGTGGTCCTCGGAGAGTCTTTAGCCGCTCGAACTCTCCGTCTCACCGTGCATTAGGACGATATAGACACACGTCCTCTTCCAGACAGTTTCATAACATTTTATGTTGATTGTAAATTCTTAATTATTGCCCTGATGGTGGAAATGGGAATTTTCACTGTTCTAGCTCTTTCCTTAAAGCCACTTCACTAATTTGTGAAGCTCAATTATCTTTTTCTGCACATCAGAAATATATTCTTTGGTTTTTCTCATTGTGATGATGATTAAGGGAATTTGGGCTTTGTTTTCCCTCCTATTTATATTTCTGTGAAACAGGAAGCCATGGCTGGATAATTTCATGATCATAATCACCCTGGAGTGCTCAAAATTGTGAATATGAATGGAATATACTTCAGAGATATTTTACTCATAAGAATTTCTAGGGGTGCCAATAATTGTGTCCAACGTGTATTTGAGAAAAACATTTATTTTCTAATGTGATTTCCCCCCAGTTTCACTTTATTTTTTATTATTATTTTTTTTACTTCAAAAAAATTAAATGAAAGATCAAATGGATAAACAACCTTTCACAGCCTTCTTTGAACATATTTACCAAGGGTATGAATAATTTTGAGCACAACTGTACTGTATATGTGTGTGTATATATTTTTTCTCCAATAGTTTTATTATCATTTTACATCAGATAAGATGTCAGTAGTCAGTCTTTGAACTAAAGTTCTAAATAAAATGCATTTAATAAGAATTTAATAATTCACTTTTGATTTGGGGATAAAATCTCCTAAATATTAAAGAAAAATTTATATGGGCACTGTTGACTTAATTGAATTGAATTTTTTAATTTAAGCGATGTTGGCATTAGTAAAAACATAAATCGCGTCGAGCAGATTGGCAGTTTCGAGTCTTCATCGTTTCGTAAACACAGTCCCTCGCCGGCTGCCGTACTGGACTACAATTCCGCCCCGGACTACATTCCCCATGAGTGACGCGCGAGGAGCGCCGCTAAACTCTCTTCAACACACAAACGAGGCTAATAATCACAAACAACCGTAAGTACACACACAACACTTACTGTAATCTGACGTTTTTAGGATTAACTCGAGGTTGTGATGATTGATTGCGCGTGATCGCGGTCTGATCCGTGTGTTTGTGGATTTGTGGAGCGCAGACAGTGAGCAGCAGGTTAATGCTAACGCTAACAGCAGATGATCAGGAATAAACAACTGTGATTATAAACATACATTTCTTCTCTATATTGGCTCCACAAGGCATTTATTACACATAGTTTATGAGGATGATAAATTAATCTGATACTATATATATATATATATATATATAACTGTTGTCTGAGAGGTAATATATGCTGTATATGACACACTAGTGCTGCTGTCTTCGTGATTTCTGTTAAGATTATTGCGGGAATGTGTAAGTGTTTTGATTTAACGTAATATTATGATACAGGTTCTTTAGGCTGATCTGATGTTGTTAATACAGATGAATGACATGCTCTATACTGGCTCCACAAGACATTACATATATATATATATAGTTTATGAGGATGATAAATGAATCTGATACTATATATAACTAGAGTCTGAGACATAATATATGCTGTATTTGACACACATACACGAATTTAGTGCTGCTGTTTTTTTATTTCTCTTAAGATTATTGTGTTAGTATTTTTTGTAAGTGTAAACAATATTATGATACATGTTATTTAGGCTGTTAATGCAGATGCATTGCATGGCCTGTCAGAGCTGACAGATTGTCTCATGTTCTTGTCTCTTCAGGATTTTGGAGGAAGATGAGGGTGAAGGAGATTCTCAGGACGGCGACACAGGCATGGAGTCCTGCGGCAAAGCATCCCACGTACCTGGCCTTAGGTAACTGTGTCTACGTGTGTCTGTTTTCACCTGTCAGCTTGTGTGCTTGTGCTTGTTTTATTCAAAATGCATCCGTAATGCTGGAGTAATCTGGTCTTCTTCACCGTCTCGTATCTGCAGGGACGGCAGCGCAGCAGCTGGACGCGTCCTTCAACACCAGCGCTGTTCTGGAGGTCTTTGAGATGGATTTCGCTGATACATCCATGGACATGAAGCTCAGAGGAACTCTGCCCACTTCCAACAGGTCAGTTATTCTGGACGCTTCAACTGTGTTTGGAATATCATACAGTAGTATGAAGTCTCTTTTTCTGCATTTATTTGACCAAAAATGCTTTAAAATTGTGAAATATTATTAGAATTTAAGCTAGCTATTTTCTATGTGAATATGTGTTAAACTGTAATTTATTTCTGTGATGTGCAGCTGTATTTTCAGCATCATTCCTCCAGTCTTCAGCGTAACATGATCTTCAGAAATCATAATAATATGCTGATTTGCTGCTCGAGAAACATTTCTGATTATTATCAATGATGAAAACAGTTGCGCTGCACAATATTTTTCTGGAAACCGTGATACATTTTATTTTTTAGGATTCACAGATGAATAGAAAGTTCAAAAGAACAGCATTTATTTGGAATAGAAATCTCTTGTAATGATTTGTCTTTCACAAAAAGAAGAAAAAAAAAATGTATTGAATGTTAAAAGCGTTTTACATAAATTTAAACTGAAAATGCAAATTAACTTTTGTGTCCATGACTTTTGCGTTGACATACACATTCAGAATATGTAGAAATCTGGTTGAGTTAGTGTTCTTTATCTGAAGGTATTTCTGAAGTGATTGTCTGAATCATGACTGGGTGTGTTTGGAATGTTTATTGCCATGTCTCTCCACCCTGAACTGTGCAGAAAATATTCAAAAACTTCTACTTAGTTTTGACATGAAGTGATGGAGTTACAGAAGTGTGGTGATGTCTCTTCCCCGAAGCTGAATTTATCTTTATATTAATAGCATTTCCCCCAAGCAATGACAGAATAGCAGAAATACCGGTTGAGCAGCAGCTTTAGAATGACTTCTGTGTGATCTAACACACAAACACGCGTGTGTGAACATGTTTCTGACTCTTCTGTGTGGAGTGTCACTCTCACTGAAGTCTTATCAGTGTGTCGTTTTACAAATTGACACACAAATGGAATTTCCCAGTTTTTCTCTCAGGTTATTAGTTCATGTAATTGTCAGATACACTGCGGGGGAAAAGTTCACCATACATTCATATATTTTGCTTTATACAGTTTTTATTCATTTTCATTTGAGTTTTATTTTTAGTTTTTTAGTACACCTAATTAAAATGAGCAATTTTGCATGCATATGTAATATATATATATATATATATATATAATGATATGAGGTAACTAAATATTATGATTATATATATACAGTCATGGCCAAAAGTATCGGCACCCTTGGTAAATATGATCAAAGAAGGCTGTGAAAATTAATCTGCATTGTTAATCCTTTTGATCTTTTATTTAAAAAATTCACAAAAATCTAACCTTTCATTGGATAATAAGAATTCACAATGGGGGGAAATATTGTTATGAAATAAATGTTTTTCTCTAATACACGTTGGACACAATTATTGGCACCCCTAGAAATTCTTATGAGTAAAATATCTCTGAAGTATATTCCCATTCATATTCACAATTTTGAGCACTCCAGGGTGATTATGAACATGAAATTATCCAGCCATGGCTTTCTGTTTCACAGAAATATAAATAGGAGGGAAAACAAAGCCCAAATTCCCTTAATCATCCATCACAATGAGAAAAACCAAAGAATATATTTCTGATGTGCAGCAAAAGATGATTGAGCTTCACAAATTAGTGAAGTGGCTTTAAGAAAAGAGCTAAAGCAGTGAAAATTCCCATTTCCACCATCAGGGCAATAATTAAGAATTTCCAATCAACATAAATTGTTATGAATCTGCCTGGAAGAGGACGTGTGTCTATATCGTTCTAATGCACGGTGAGAAGGAGAGTTTGAGCGGATAAAGACTCTCTGAGGACTCTTTTTTTTGGCCATGACTGTATATAAAGGGGTATAAATAAATATATGGGTCGCTAAATATTAAAATTGATATGTTTTTAATATTATAATGGGTGGCTAAATGGGTTTAGATAGAGATGAGGTCAGTAAATATTAAAATGTATAATAGATTTATATTTTAATATATATATATAAATGGATAATGTACCTTAATAAAAATACATAAAAGGTGTCAAGGTTGCAGATTTTGACTTAATAACTCTCAGTGGGGCTAGTGGTGCACAAAATACTGCTAATGTTAATATTATGATAGATAATATTATATTTTTTAAAGGACATGGGATTTGTGCAATTAATTGTTTAATAATTGTAGCTGAAAATAACCAGACATGAGTTTGTGTGTGTGAGGTGTTGGTGTTTGTGTTGATCTCCGTGTGTGTTGGTCAGGTTTCACAGTCTGATCTGGGTGGCGTTTGATATGGACGTGAAGGGCTCGTCGGGGCGGCTCATCGGCGGCAGTGAGAACGGAACGGTGACCGTCTTCAGCACCGACTCCATTCTCACCGCGGGAGAGGACGCCGTGATCGGACAATCCAACAAACACACAGGCCCTGTGCGCGCGCTCGACTACAACCGCTTCCAGGTAGAGCTCGGACTCCCGCTTAAAGGGATAGTTCACCCAAAAATCAAAATTCTGTCATTAATTACTCGCCCTCATGTCGTAAGACCTTCCTTCATCTTCGGAACTCAAATTAAGATATTTTTGATGAAATCCGAGAGCTCTCTGTGACGCTCCATAGACAGCAAGGATCCTAAAAGCTCAGAAACGTAGTGAGGACATCGTTAAAATAATCCATGTGACATCAGCAGTTCAACCCTAATTTTACAAAGCTACAAGAATACTTTTTGTGTGCGAAGAAAACAAAAATAACAACAATAACAATTTGTCTCCTCCACGTCACCCTATAGCACCATTTTGCAGATAATAACATACGTAAACGGTTTAATCTGAACATAAACAACATATCCGCGTGCGTACGCTGTTGTTTACGTATGTGATACTCTCCAAAATGGCGCTATAGGGTGACATCAATTTGAGAAGAGAACCTCAATGTGGAGAAGATCTTGTTTACGTCAAAGCCGTTCTCACAGAGCACATAGAGGGACATCTATCAGCGTTTCACCCGCGTCTCGCACAAGAGCCGCATCTTTAGAAAGCATGTAAAATTAATGTAAGTTCAACTTTAAAAAAAACATGTCTCGAGACTTTATGGCGGTTTTTCTGCATCTCATGTTTTTAAATGGAAAAAGTACTATTTGTGATTGGTTTTCAGTCCTTTGTATTAAACTATACATACATACATGATGCTGTTTTGTTTCTAATTGTTTAAGCAACTTAATTATATATATGGTTCATAAACATTATTGTAAACATTATGCACTTTTTATGGTGTTATTTTATTGCTTTGAAGAAACATGCATTAGTAATATTTTGCTCGACGCGCCCTCTTGTGGCCTCAGAAGAGAAGGCAAAATCCCCCCCCCCCCCTAACTGAAATTATGCCTTTTAAATTCTAATATAATTCCAATATTGATAATATTTTAGCACAAAATTCGAATTTAGTTTTTCAGCCAATTTGACAGCCCTAATAGCTTGGTAAAATTACCGTCAGAGAGCTCTCAGAATTCATCAAAAATATCATAATTTGTGTTCTGAAGATGAATGAAGGTCTTACGGGTTCGGAACGACACGAGGGCGAGTAATTAATGACAGAATTTTCATTTTTGGGTGAACTATCCCTTTAACATCTGAACACACGTGTGTTTCCTCCGCATCAGAGCAATCTCATCGCCTCCGGAGCCAACGATTCAGAAATATACATCTGGGACTTGAACAACTTCAGTAATCCTATGACGCCGGGCGCAAAGTCACAGGTAGGAACGCTTCTTCTGTTCGATTATTGTGTGAAATGTTCTGTATTGTTCGGTCAGTGTTCATAGCATCATAAAGTGACTGCGTTTGTCTGTGTTTCTTCAGCTCTGTGAGGTAAGAGGAAGGTTGTTCTTGTGAGGGTTTGTGGTGTTTTTGCTGTGGTTTGGGTTTTGATTAACCTCTTCTCTACCGTTCATCTCACTAAACACTGGGTTATTACTTAAAAACAAAGTTCATCTGCCGAGCAGCGTGTGTTTGGTTGTTTTGGATGGGTTTTTGGTCAGTAACTAATTTAAATCTTCACCTGGTGGCTTGTGGGAAAGTCACAGATTCTCTGGTGGTTTTAGCTGCATGCTTATGCATGTCACTAAAAATGTATATATTTTAATATTAGAATGGGTGTGTAAATGGGTATAGATAGATATGTGCAATTGTTAAATATTAAAATGTGTACTTTAAAATTATAAGGGCTGACTAAATGGGTTTAAATAGATATACTGTTTGATTGATATATTTTAATATTATAATGGGTGTCTAACTGGGTATATATAGATATGAGGTCATTAATGATTAAAATATGTGTATTTTAATATTATGATGGATGGCTAAATGGTGATAATGGCTCCAAAAATACAAAAGTTTTCATTATCAATATTATTTGTGGAGCACCCTGTTTGAAAGTTTTTCCAGTGATGTGTGTGCTTTTGTTTTTATTTAATTAATTAATTTATTTATTTTGCCGAAGTGGTTAAATGCGTATGGATGGATATATATGATGTCACTAAATATTACTTTTTTAATATAATGCGTGACTAAATAGGTATATATCTATATATGAGTTCACATTTAATATATTATAGTGATTGGCTAAATGGTTATATATCTATATATGAGTTCACTAAATATTATATTTAATATATTCTAATGATTGTCTAAATGGTTATATATCTATATATGAGTTCACTAAATATTATATTTAATATATTCTAATGATTGTCTAAATAGGTATATATCTATATATGAGTTCACATTTAATATATTATAGTGATTGGCTAAATGGGTATATATCTATATATGAGTTCATCAAATATTATATTTAATATATTTTAATATTAAAATGATTGGCTAAATGGGTATGTATCTATATATGAGGTTACTAAATATTAAATCTAATATTTTAATATTATAGTGATTGGCTAAATGGTTATATATCTATATACGAGTTCACCAAATATTAAATTTAACATATTTTAATATTAAAATGATTGTCTAAATGGGTATGTATCTATATATGAGGTTAGTAAATATTAAAATATATGTATTTTATTACAATATTTGGGTTTTGATTGACCTCTTTAAAGTCTCTTTGTGAAGTTTAGCTGACTAAACAGTGTGTTGCTACCTAAAACCAGTTCTGGGGCAGTGTTTATTTTCTCTGGGCTGTTTTTTTGAGTGAAGTCTGGTTCTGTGGTGTGTTAGCCGGCGGAGGACGTGAGCGTGGTGGCGTGGAACAGTCAGGTGCAGCACATACTTGCGTCAGCAAACCCCAGCGGGAAAGCCGTGGTCTGGGATCTGAGGAAGAACGAGCCCATCATCAAAATCAGCGACCACAGCAACAGGGTGAGAACATGCACACGCGCCCATCAGCGCTTGAAGCAAGCAGACGTCAGACACGTGATTTGAACCTGCTGTGTGATGTGTGTCAGATGCACTGCTCGGGGATGTTGTGGCATCCAGATGTGGCCACTCAGCTGGTTCTGGCGTCAGAGGACGACAGACTTCCGGTCATACAGATGTGGGACCTTCGGTTCGCCACCTCACCTCTCAAAGTCCTGGAGAGCCACACCAGGTAGAGATGCACACACACCCTGTCAGATTCTACTGATTCATTCAGTTCACGTCTCCACAAGCACACGCTTCTCAATGTTCCAGAGGGATTCTGTCCATCTCGTGGAGTCAAGCCGACCCAGAGCTCCTGCTGAGCAGCGGCAAAGACAACCGGATCCTGTGCTGGAACCCAAACACCGGAGAGGTGCGTCAGTCACACCTGCTGCTTTTGTCAGACACTTCTATCCTAAGCAGCTGGTATTGCATTCAGAATATACATATGATCAGTGGATGCATTCCCTGAAAAACAAACCCATGACTTTGATGTTGCTAGCATCATGCTCTACTGTTACGGGTCTCTACCGTGTCATTTACTGTATATGTGATTAATATTTTAAATCTATTTTCAAAGATGAACAATATGAACAAACAAAATAAGAACAGATTACGGTTTAAAAATAATTGTATTACAGTTATTTTTTTTTAATAGATCTGTTAAATTATATATTATAATAAAACTAATACATTTTAGAAATTTTTATTATAAATAATGTAACAAAATATAAATTAATCATGGTTATTATTAGGATTAAAGGTCTATGTTTTGTATCTGTTTTTAAAGATTCATTTTCGCAGACACTATGAATAAAAAAAGAACCTTACAGATCACAGTTTCAATATTACTAAATTAAATAGATGTTAAATTATTGTTGTTATTTTAAGTTTTATTGTTAATTATCGTATGTAATGTATAGTGCTGTCAAACAATTAATCGCATCCAAAATAAAAGTTTGCATTATATTTATGTATATATAAATACACACACACATACAGTATATATTGAAAATATTTACATGTCTATATTTGTATTCATATAATTAATATTATAAATAAATATATTTAATATATAAACATTACATATTTTTCTGAAATATATACATGCATGTGTTTGTATTTATATATACATAATAAATATACACATTACACACACATAAATAACTTTTATTTTGGATGCGATTAATTGCGATTAATCGTTTGACAGCACTATGTAATATAGTAATATAATATAAAATATAATCTACATTTTTTTTAATTATTATTAGAGAATAAATACAATAATAAAATGTAATAATAATAAAATGCATTATTTGTAGTACAATTCAATGGACATATTTATTTATTACATATAATGTGTAATAAAATCTGTGTTTTTTTTATTAAAATATAGAATAAATGATAATATAATAAAATTAAATATGATACATTTAGTAAATGTAATATTTATTTCAATAATTATTAAAATAAATGTAATAATAATAATAATAATGATTATTATTATTTTAATAATTTTCTCAACTCTTTACCAGGATTAATGAATTTGTAGAAATGCGTTGTTTGTGGGATCTGTGGATCACATCATGCCTGGTCTCTGGTGTTTTAGGTGATTTACGAGCTGCCGACAGCCAATCAGTGGTGTTTCGATGTGCAGTGGTGTCCTCGTAACCCCGCCCTCCTGTCGGCCGCATCGTTTGACGGACGGATCAGTGTGTACTCTGTGATGGGAGGACGTCTTCAGCAGCAGCAGCACAGCACAGTGGACCAGGTGAGATTATACGAACATTTAACCTGCTCTTCTTTGAGGAATGATGATCACGTGATCTCTCTCTGTTCTTAGATCTCGGCTTCGTTCGACACCAACGACCCGTTTGGAACCGGTCAGGCTCTTCCTCCTCTGCAGGTTCCTCAGCCCACAGTGGAAACCACCATCATCCCTCCTCTAAAAAAGCCGCCCAAGTGGGTACGGAGGCCCGTAGGCGCATCTTTCGCTGTGAGTATTTCAGAGACACTGACAGACACTGACTTGGCGGGCTCTGCAGGTATTTGTTATAATCCTTTCAGATGTGCTTGTGCTGCACTTTATTTGTACCATTTTGTTTTATTAGTTTAGAATTTTAAAGATAATAACAATATTGTTTGATAAGTGAGATCTCTGATTTTAGTCATTTTGCAGTTTCTGTATGAACCCTGCATTGAGAAATGTGTTGAACTTGCTGTGAGTCTGTGCTTGCTTCTGTCTGCTCCAGTTCGGAGGGAAGCTGGTGACGTTTGAGAGCCCTAATGTGGCTCCGCAGCAGCCGATCCCGCGACAGGTGCATGTGAGTCAGGTGACCACAGAGACAGAGTTCCTCCAGCGCTCGGCGGAGCTGCAGGCCGCTCTTCACTCCGGATCCTTCACCAGCTACTGCCACGGCAAGATCAGCAGCGCCCCGTCTGACGCCGAGCAGGACATCTGGAGGTTCCTCATGGTACAAGCGTTCACATTCACACAAAACTACAACTACAGTCGTTCCAGCTCTAATTTACTAAGCATATGCATATGAAAAATAATGCCATCATCAACACTTACCGCATATAAATGAAAGCTGCCTAATGCTACGGAGTGAGTGTCAATCCAGAGAGTGTTAAAGGCCTGTGCAAGCTTTGAGATACTGATGGAAGCATCTACTGCGTCTTTGCTTCGATAATAATAGGCCTAAAAAAAACTTAAATCAGAGCCAAATCAAAGTCTTAAATTCATAAAGGCATGGCAAATAAATATTGCACGCACTTCAAAACATGAATATATTTTATTATATATATATATATATATATATATATATATATATGTATATGTGTGTATTTTTTTTTTTTTATACAAGTATCCTTAAATCAGGATGCATTTGCTTGAGATGCAAAATGTGTGGAAAAAAGATCCAAAGTCTGAGAAATTTAACTAAATTATTTATTTCAGATACATATTTAGCACCTTTTATATTGTTTGGTAGTGCTTCACAATTTGAAATCTATTTGTGATTTTTCTGATAAAAATTATGATTTTAAAATCTGATTTTAAAAAAACCCTCATTTGTAGAGCTGTGCTTTTTTGCCAATATGTTGTTATTAATCATAATTTCACAAATTAATATAATAATGATTATTATTATTATTATTATTGCTGCTAAATAAAATATAAAAAATCCAAAATAAAAACAAAATAAATAATACTATAGCAATATTTCACTCTAAAATAAAAATCAAGTTTTTAAGAAAAATAATATTATAATAATAATAATTACATTTTAAATTACAATGCTAATTATCTAACAATACTAATATTAATTTATTTATATTTGTCACTATACCATTTAAACTTTTATTTATTTGATGAAAACTGCAGGAAACCCTTAAAACTCTTGTTTTTAATATCCGCTTCTAGTCTTATAAGAATTTTTATAAGAATTTTTGTTTTATTTCGGATTCAAGAGAGCATTTGATTAGACAAAAAATCAGACCGAATGATGTCTTTAAAAAAAACTGAGTTCATGCATTCCCTGGGAATCCACCTTACTGTATTATTTAATTCACCTTACTTACCATATTCATACTAAAAGCCGCAGGGAACTGATGCATAAATCAGTTTGAGGTGAAATGCGTGACTGTCCAGCTGTGGAAGTGTTTCAGTTGTTGTTCTGTGGTGTTTTTAACAGGTGAATTTTGAAGATGAAGCGCGTGTGAAGTTTCTGCGGCTGCTGGGCTTCAGTAAAGACGAGCTGCAGAGGAAGGTATCGCATCAAAATACTGCACTGTCCACATCCGGATTCATTCAAGAGTCATTATATAAGGGCAGAGCGGGGTAAACTGCCATTTTTTTGACACGGTTTACCACACCTCATTACGTTTTAGATATTTTGCCATGAAAATCATTGGAATAATGCATGTTTTTCAGTGATCAGAAGATTATAAGCTCCCATAATGACAAAAAATTGCCATAACAGTTGTTCATATGACTTATGCACTATACATTTTACGACTAATAATAACAAGAAAAATTAAAATTAGGCAACTAATAATAACAGTAATAACAAAAGAATACTACTACTACTACCAATAACAATAATAATAATGAAAATAATAACAATAATGCTAATAAGAATAATACAATTTAAAAAAACACTTATATTAACTAATAATATTTATTAATACTTGTTTGGTAATTTATTCTTATTAAAATATTGGGTTAGAGTTATTAAATAATAATTATTTATTTTAATGATTAGTCTTATTTTTAGTATTTTAGTAATAATTATTATTATTAAATAGATTTTATTGATGTTATTAGTATTCTTATTTTTATTAGTCTTAGTTATTATCAGTAATTATTATTATTTTTATTATTAGTCACAATATAATTTTAATTATTATCATTAATAATAATATTAATAGTCCTGTCAAAGATTAATCGTGATTAATCGCATCCAAAATAAACATTTTTGTTTACATAATTTATGTGTGTACTGTGTATATTTATTATGTGTGTGTGTGTGTGTGTGTATATATATATACATACATACATACATACACACACACACACACACACACACATACACACACACACACACACATATATATATTATGTAAACAATGTATTTTGGATGCAATTAATCATTTGACAGCACTAAATATTAGTCGTATTATAGTAGTCGTCGTCTTTTTAAAATTTTTTCCTGATGATGCTTTGTGAGATAAACAGACCCAAATCTGTGACCCATCATTTTTGAGTGAGGCTCTAATTCTGACCTCTGTTCCTGCAGATCTCGGCGTGTTTGGGGAGGAAGCTTCATCCGAACGGTTTAGACGTGAATGATCTGGCTGAGAAGATGCAGACGCTCTCTGATCAGGTGTGTAGCAGCTGCACTTTAAATCATTGCATGTATGCTAGAAATCTCACGTTTTACTGTATCTGGTGTTGAATCGTCCAATCAGAGAGCAGATGAGTCGGGCGGCGCTGCAGACGGTTTGTCTGGCCGGGAGTCTCCTGCTGATTTCTTTAGTCAGCTACCAAAGAAAGAGAAAGAACGAGAGCCCTTCCAGATCCCCGTATCCTCAGGTGAGCGTCTCTGATTGACACGCATGTGAATAGCGTGATGATATTGATGTTCAGATATTAATAATGTGCTGTGCTGGGCAGATACGGACGGTCTGATCAGTCAGGCTCTGTTGGTGGGGAACTTCGAGGCTGCGGTGGATCTGTGCTTGAATGACGGCCGTTTCGCTGAAGCCATCCTCCTGTCAATCAGCGGAGGAGAGGAGCTACTGAAGAAGACCCAGCAACGCTACCTGCACCAACAGACCAACAGCGTCTCCATGGTAACCACATCTACATGATGTCATTTGAGTTTCAGATTCATTAGTGGAAACTCTATCAGTATTCACTTCCGTCTCCACTGTAGCTGGTACTTAGGTTTCTGTGTCTATTATTATTATTATTATTATTATTAGTTGTAGTAGTAGTAGTAATAGTAGTAGTTGTTGTTGTCTTATTAAAATATAATTAATAGTAATAATTGAAAATATGACTCTTTTTGTGACTCTTTTTAAATAATTTAAAAAGTATTATTTAAGTGTCTTTGTTGTTAGTTTTCTGTTATTATTATTGTTATTAGTCTAGTAGTTAGTCTTATGTCATTATTATTATTATTGAATATAATTTTAAAACGACAATTAGAATGCTACTACCACAAAATAATAAATAATAATCATATTTGTTGTATGTTTATATACTTGTTATATTATAATACTTGTTGTATTATATGAAAAAGTTTTTGTTAGTCTTGTTGTTGTTGTTGTTTATTATTATTACATGATGATTATTAATGATAATAAGAATAAAAATACAATAAAAAAATAACACTTATATTATTAACTAATAATAATTATTACTCTTTTAATCATTGTTCTTATTAAATTCTTATTAAAATATTGAGTTAGTGTTAGAGTTGTTAAATAACAATTAATTATTTTTGTTATTAGTCTTATTGTTATTTTATTATTATTTAAATAATAGTAATAATAATAATAATAATTATTATTATTATTAGTAGTAGTAGTAGTAGTAGTAGTAGTAGTATTAGTATTATTAAATAAAAAATTTAGTATTCTTATTGTTTATTATTAGTCTTAGTTATCAATAATTATCATCATTATTAATTATTGTTATTATTTGTAGCAATTTCTTATTAATCATTAATATTATTATTGTTGTTTTTATTAGTTTTCTTTAAATTATTATTATTATTATTATTTTCAGTATTATTATTATTATTATTATTATTATTATTATTATTATTATTATTATTAGTCACAGCAGTATTATTATTATTATTATGTATTAATGATTTGTTTTTCCTGGTCAGCTGATCTCGTCAGTGGTGATGCAGAACTGGCGTGATATCGTCCAGAGCTGTGAGCTGGAGAACTGGAAGGAGGCGCTAGCGGCTCTGCTGACCTACGCTAACCCCGAGGAGTTCGCTCCTCTCTGCGGTGAGAACAGCACCAGTCTGATTCAGTCTACTACTGTTGAGTGTTGACAAACATGTTTCTGCATTAGTGCAGAATATAAGAGCTCTGAATGCAGCTCGTCCAATCAGAGCTCAGAGTCTGGAGTGATTGACAGGTCTCTGTGTGTGTGTAGATACTCTGGGCGCTCGTCTGCAGGCTGAAGGCACAGAGAAGCGCTGTCTGCAGGCCTGTCTGTGCTTCATCTGCTCGGGGAACATCGAGCGTCTGGTGGAGTGCTGGACGGCGCAGAGAGACTGTTCTTCTCCGCTGGCGCTGGAGGTCACACACACTCACTCTTTCACGCTTATATTGAGCGATTCTGTCGTGTGCTGATGTCTGTGTTCACGTGCGTCTGCAGGATCTGGTGGAGAAGGTGATGATCCTGCGCAAGTCGATCGAGCGTCTGCGTAACAGCGAGGTTTGTGTTCAGAGCTCAGTGCTGACGGAGAAGCTCATCCAGTACTCCAGCGTACTAGCGTCACAGGGCAGCTTGAGTTCAGCGCTCAGCTACCTGCCAGACAGCCCTGACCAGGTGCACACACTAACACGCACATTTATATATTAACAATGCTGATTTACATGTGAGCAGCTCATGACTTCCAGTGGTTCACAGTAAATGCTGCTCCATCGTCTCCAGCTCCAGCATCTGTGTTGTGGTTGGAGTTACTTAAAATGTACATTTGGGAAAGCAACATGCATCACTCATCCTTAGAAACATGTAATGGGAAGAAGCATTATTTTTTATTGTTTGGTTAAATTATTATTATTATTATTATTATTATTATCATTAATTTATATTTTTATTGTTATTAAATGCTTAGTTTTTATTTTTCAGCACAATAGAATTATTGCTATTTTATTTGTATTATTTAATAAAATAAAATAATAATAATAATTTTAATTTTAGATTGCAATATTATTATTGAAATAGTAATATATTTCTTTTTCTAAAATAGTATTATAACTATAATACAGTGTAGTAGAATTATTGCTATTTAAAATTTTATGATTTAATAAAATAAAAATATTTAAATTATTAAATGATTTTTGTTGTTATTATTATTATTTTTCATAATGCAGTATTATTGCTATAGTAATTTATTTGTTTTATAATTTAGTAAAATAAAATATTTTTTTTACAGTGTAATATTATTATTTACATTTACATTGTCATTTAAATGCTAATGTTTTAAAACTTGTAAAATGTTGTAAAATTTTTAAAAATGAAATATGTCAATTATAATAATCATTATTATAATTAAATACTTGCATTGTATTTTACAGTATAGTAGAAGTATTGCTATTTTAAATTTTATGATTTAATAAAATAAAAAATATTTAAATGATTAAATAATGGTTGTTGTTGTTTTTATAATGCAATATTATTGCTATAGTAATTTATTTGTTTTATAATGTAGTAAAATATTATTTTTTACAGTGTAATATTAATATTTGCATTTGCATTTACATTTAGTCATTTAAATGCTAATGTTTCTTAATTTAAAAAAAATTTAATCAAATGAAATGTATAAATAATTTATAATAATAATAACTATTATTATTATAATTATTAAATATTTGCATTGTATTTTACAGTATAGTAGTATTATTGCTATTTTAAAATGTATAATTTAATATAATAAATATAATTACAGTGATGTGGGTGATAAGTGTGTTCTGTGTGTGTGTGTGTTTGTGGTCTAGGCTGGTGTTGGGATGTTGAGAGAGCGACTGACGCATGCGAAGGGTGAGATCCTGCAGAGACCGCAGCAGTCTGCGCCAGCAGGAGGCGCTAAAGCACCAGAAAACACACACACTCCTGCAGCACACACACAGGTGAGACGCAGCTCGCATTTAAGTACGCTCTCTCACTCACTCACTCATCCAGCACACACACACACATTCCTGCAGCACACACACGGGTCAGACGCACATGATCTCTCTCTCTCTCTCTGTGTGTGTTTGGATTTGACCTGTGTGTGTGCGCGTTTTTGTGACATGAGGACATAGATTAGTATAATAACAAGGGTATGACAGGTATTACAAGGAGAAGGTGATTTATGAGGACATTGCCACATGTCCCCATATTTCAAAAGGCTTATAAATCAGACAGAATGAGTTGTTTTGGAGAAAGTAAAAATGCCTGTAGTGTCCTGTAAGGGGTAGGGTTAGGTGTAGGTTGGTGTAGGGTGATAGAAAATACAGTTCATACAGTATAAAAACCATTACGCCCTTCAAAGTTGGGCACAAAAAGGAATAACTGCTTACTGCTCTGTTATATCAAAGGGGGAAATTCAGGATTTTCAGAATTGTACATGTACATGTTTTCTGGTCTTGTCCAGTCTTAAATCTGTTTTGGTCAGAAATACATTCTAGTATAGAGAAAATCTTGGAAATTGAGAGCTTATATTTTATTTCTTGGCAATATACCAGATTCAGTTAATAATAGGAATAAATATTTACTCGGGATTGTACTAGCAGCAGCAAAAAAAGCGATTACTCGTCTATGGCTCTAGCAGCCTCCCCCAACAAGAACTCAGTAGCCGCTTTTCCATTGTTGGGTCAGTGCGAGCCAGTGCGGGTCAGTGCGAGCTAGTGCGGGCCAGTGCGGGTCAGTGCGTGCCAGTGTGGATCAGTGCGAGCCAGTGCGGGTCAGTGCGAGCCAGTGTGGATCAGTGCGAGCCAGTGTGGATCAGTGCGAGCCAGTGTGGATCAGTGCGAGCCAGTGTGGATCAGTGCGAGCCAGTGTGGGTCAGTGCGAGCCAGTGCGGATCAGTGCGAGCCAGTGAGGATCAGTGCGGGCCAGTGCGGATCAGTGCGAGCCAGTGCGGGCCAGTGCGAGCCAGTGTGGATCAGTGCGAGCCAGTGCGGGTCAGTGCGAGCCAGTGTGGATCAGTGCGAGCCAGTGTGGATCAGTGCGAGCCAGTGTGGATCAGTGCGAGCCAGTGTGGATCAGTGCGAGCCAGTGTGGATCAGTGCGAGCCAGTGTGGATCAGTGCGAGCCAGTGTGGATCAGTGCGAGCCAGTGTGGATCAGTGCGAGCCAGTGTGGGTCAGTGCGAGCCAGTGCGGGTCAGTGCGAGCCAGTGCGGGTCAGTGCGAGCCAGTGCGGGTCAGTGCGAGCCAGTGCGGGTCAGTGCGAGCCAGTGCGGGTCAGTGCGAGCCAGTGCGGGTCAGTGCGAGCCAGTGCGGGTCAGTGCGAGCCAGTGCGGGTCAGTGCGAGCCAGTGCGGGTCAGTGCGGATCAGTGTGGATCAGTGCGAGCCAGTGTGGGTCAGTGCGAGCCAGTGTGGATCAGTGCGAGCCAGTGCGGATCAGTGCGAGCCAGTGCGGGCCAGTGCGAGCCAGTGTGGATCAGTGCGAGCCAGTGCGGATCAGTGCGAGCCAGTGCGGGCCAGTGCGAGCCAGTGTGGATCAGTGCGAGCCAGTGTGGATCAGTGCGGATCAGTGCGAGCCAGTGCGGGTCAGTGCGAGCCAGTGCAGGTCAGTGGCTTTCGGCCCGACAGTGGAATCACAGCTAGTGGGAACAAATAGTTACAGAAATTTACACAATGGAAAGATTGACGTGTGAGCCAGTGCGGGTCAGTGCGGGCCAGTGCGAGCCAGTGCGAGCCAGTGTGGATCAGTGCGAGCCAGTGTGGATCAGTGCGAGCCAGTGTGGATCAGTGCGAGCCAGTGTGGATCAGTGCGAGCCAGTGCGGATCAGTGCGAGCCAGTGCGGATCAGTGCGAGCCAGTGCGAGCCAGTGCGAGCCAGTGTGGATCAGTGCGAGCCAGTGTGAGCCAGTGCGGGTCAGTGCGGATCAGTGCGGGCCAGTGCGAGCCAGTGCGGGCCAGTGCGAGCCAGTGCGAGCCAGTGCGGGCCAGTGCGAGCCAGTGTGGATCAGTGCGAGCCAGTGTGGATCAGTGCGAGCCAGTGTGGATCAGTGCGGATCAGTGCGAGCCAGTGCGGGTCAGTGCGAGCCAGTGCAGGTCAGTGGCTTTCGGCCCGACAGTGGAATCACAGCTAGTGGGAACAAATAGTTACAGAAATTTACAAAATGGAAAGATTGACGTGTGAGCCAGTGCGGGTCAGTGCGAGCCAGTGCGGATCAGTGCGGGTCAGTGCGAGCCAGTGCGGATCAGTGCGAGCCAGTGCGGATCAGTGCGGGTCAGTGCGAGCCAGTGCGGATCAGTGCGAGCCAGTGTGGATCAGTGCGGGTCAGTGTGGATCAGTGCGAGCCAGTGTGGGTCAGTGCGAGCCAGTGTGGGTCAATGCGAGCCAGTGCGGGTCAGTGCGAGCCAGTGCGGGTCAGTGCGAGGCCAGTGCGGGTCAGTGCGAGCCAGTGTGGATCAGTGTGGGTCAGTGCGAGCCAGTGCGGATCAGTGCGAGCCAGTGTGGATCAGTGCGGGTCAGTGTGGATCAGTGCGAGCCAGTGTGGGTCAGTGCGAGCCAGTGTGGGTCAGTGCGAGCCAGTGCGGGTCAGTGCGAGCCAGTGCGGGTCAGTGCGAGGCCAGTGCGGATCAGTGCGAGGCAGTGTGGATCAGTGCGAGCCAGTGTGGGCCAGTGCGAGCCAGTGTGGATCAGTGCGAGCCAGTGTGGATCAGTGCGGATCAGTGCGAGCCAGTGCGGGTCAGTGCGAGCCAGTGCAGGTCAGTGGCTTTCGGCCCGACAGTGGAATCACAGCTAGTGGGAACAAATAGTTACAGAAATTTACACAATGGAAAGATTGACGTGTGAGCCAGTGCGGGTCAGTGCGGGCCAGTGCGAGCCAGTGCGAGCCAGTGTGGATCAGTGCGAGCCAGTGTGGATCAGTGCGAGCCAGTGTGGATCAGTGCGAGCCAGTGTGGATCAGTGCGAGCCAGTGTGGATCAGTGCGAGCCAGTGTGGATCAGTGCGAGCCAGTGCGGATCAGTGCGAGCCAGTGCGGATCAGTGCGAGCCAGTGCGAGCCAGTGCGAGCCAGTGTGGATCAGTGCGAGCCAGTGTGAGCCAGTGCGGGTCAGTGCGGATCAGTGCGGGCCAGTGCGAGCCAGTGCGGGCCAGTGCGAGCCAGTGCGAGCCAGTGCGGGCCAGTGCGAGCCAGTGTGGATCAGTGCGAGCCAGTGTGGATCAGTGCGAGCCAGTGTGGATCAGTGCGGATCAGTGCGAGCCAGTGCGGGTCAGTGCGAGCCAGTGCAGGTCAGTGGCTTTCGGCCCGACAGTGGAATCACAGCTAGTGGGAACAAATAGTTACAGAAATTTACAAAATGGAAAGATTGACGTGTGAGCCAGTGCGGGTCAGTGCGAGCCAGTGCGGATCAGTGCGGGTCAGTGCGAGCCAGTGCGGATCAGTGCGAGCCAGTGCGGATCAGTGCGGGTCAGTGCGAGCCAGTGCGGATCAGTGCGAGCCAGTGTGGATCAGTGCGGGTCAGTGTGGATCAGTGCGAGCCAGTGTGGGTCAGTGCGAGCCAGTGTGGGTCAATGCGAGCCAGTGCGGGTCAGTGCGAGCCAGTGCGGGTCAGTGCGAGGCCAGTGCGGGTCAGTGCGAGCCAGTGTGGATCAGTGTGGGTCAGTGCGAGCCAGTGCGGATCAGTGCGAGCCAGTGTGGATCAGTGCGGGTCAGTGTGGATCAGTGCGAGCCAGTGTGGGTCAGTGCGAGGCCAGTGCGGATCAGTGCGAGGCAGTGTGGATCAGTGCGAGCCAGTGTGGGCCAGTGCGAGCCAGTGTGGATCAGTGCGAGCCAGTGTGGATCAGTGCGGATCAGTGCGAGCCAGTGCGGGTCAGTGCGAGCCAGTGCAGGTCAGTGGCTTTCGGCCCGACAGTGGAATCACAGCTAGTGGGAACAAATAGTTACAGAAATTTACACAATGGAAAGATTGACGTGTGAGCCAGTGCGGGTCAGTGCGGGCCAGTGCGAGCCAGTGCGAGCCAGTGTGGATCAGTGCGAGCCAGTGTGGATCAGTGCGAGCCAGTGTGGATCAGTGCGAGCCAGTGCGGATCAGTGCGAGCCAGTGCGGATCAGTGCGAGCCAGTGCGAGCCAGTGCGAGCCAGTGTGGATCAGTGCGAGCCAGTGTGAGCCAGTGCGGGTCAGTGCGGATCAGTGCGGGCCAGTGCGAGCCAGTGCGGGCCAGTGCGAGCCAGTGCGGGCCAGTGCGGGCCAGTGCGAGCCAGTGTGGATCAGTGCGAGCCAGTGTGGATCAGTGCGAGCCAGTGTGGATCAGTGCGGATCAGTGCGAGCCAGTGCGGGTCAGTGCGAGCCAGTGCAGGTCAGTGGCTTTCGGCCCGACAGTGGAATCACAGCTAGTGGGAACAAATAGTTACAGAAATTTACAAAATGGAAAGATTGACGTGTGAGCCAGTGCGGGTCAGTGCGAGCCAGTGCGGATCAGTGCGGGTCAGTGCGAGCCAGTGCGGATCAGTGCGAGCCAGTGCGGATCAGTGCGGGTCAGTGCGAGCCAGTGCGGATCAGTGCGAGCCAGTGCGGATCAGTGCGAGCCAGTGCGGGTCAGTGCGAGCCAGTGCGGATCAGTGCGGGTCAGTGCGAGCCAGTGCGGATCAGTGCGAGCCAGTGCGGGTCAGTGCGAGCCAGTGCGGGTCAGTGCGAGCCAGTGCGGATCAGTGCGAGCCAGTGTGGATCAGTGCGGGTCAGTGTGGATCAGTGCGAGCCAGTGTGGGTCAGTGCGAGCCAGTGTGGGTCAATGCGAGCCAGTGCGGGTCAGTGCGAGCCAGTGCGGGTCAGTGCGAGGCCAGTGCGGGTCAGTGCGAGCCAGTGTGGATCAGTGCGAGCCAGTGCGGATCAGTGCGAGCCAGTGCGGATCAGTGCGGGTCAGTGCGGATCAGTGCGAGCCAGTGTGGGTCAGTGCGAGCCAGTGCGGGTCAGTGCGAGCCAGTGCGGGTCAGTGCGAGCCAGTGCGAGGCCAGTGCGGATCAGTGCGAGGCCAGTGCGGATCAGTGCGAGGCCAGTGCGGATCAGTGCGAGCCAGTGCGGGTCAGTGCGAGCCAGTGCGGGTCAGTGCGAGGCCAGTGCGGATCAGTGCGAGCCAGTGCGGGTCAGTGCGAGGCCAGTGCGGATCAGTGCGAGGCAGTGTGGATCAGTGCGAGCCAGTGTGGGTCAGTGCGAGCCAGTGTGGATCAGTGCGAGCCAGTGTGGGTCAGTGCGAGCCAGTGTGGGTCAGTGCGAGCCAGTGTGGGTCAGTGCGAGCCAGTGTGGGTCAGTGCGAGCCAGTGTGGATCAGTGCGAGCCAGTGCGAGTCAGTGCGGGTCAGTGCGGGTCAGTGCGAGCCAGTGTGGGTCAGTGCGAGCCAGTGCAGGTCGGTGGCTTTCGGCCCGACAGTGGAATCACAGCTAGTGGGAACAAATAGTTACAGAAATTTACAAAATGGAAAGATTGACATTCAGGCCAGTGCGGGTCAGTGCGGGTCAGTGCGAGCCAGTGCGGGTCAGTGCGGGTCAGTGCGAGCCAGTGCGGGTCAGTGCGAGCCAGTGCGGGTCAGTGTGATCCAGTGCGGGTCAGTCTTCCAACACTGGCCGTTGACCCCGAGGAAGCACCGACGAGGCACGATCAAGCCCCGGAAGTGACTGGCACGCACTAGCACGCCCGCTTTCGGCCCGACAGTGGAAACACGGCTAGTGGGAACAAATAGTTACAGAAATTTACAAAATGGAAAGATTGACATTCAGGTTAAGACTTCAAGAAGAGATTTTTAAGAAACACTGGGGAAAATGGACAATCTACATATCAAAACAGAGAGAAGACAGATAAATGCCAAAGTGGAATATGTTCAGCAGTAAATGTATGTACAGAACGAGTATTATGTTTCCGAATGTATGACCACAAATATCATGTATATTTGCTCATATCATAACGAGTTGCCCAGACCAAAATTTCTTTTACTTTTATATATAATATTTATGTATGTACCCATGAAGGAGTGTTGTTTGTTTGTTGTTGTGTTGGAGATCGTGTGTGCAGGGTGGCTGCGGGTCCTTAAAAAGTCTTAAAATGTCTTAAATTCAGATTTGGTGGGTCTTAAATATCTTCGGTCTCATTACCGCAAAAGTTTCACCAGTCTGACGGACCCAGTGACTGTTTACGATCATTGGACAGACGGAAGATTCCCCGGCGCTGTAGTTACTGCGTCATCAGAGAGAGCTGCGGCAGCAGAATACAGGTCGAACACCACCAGCTCGCTGACAAGCCTCCGAGCTGCTTTAAATGGGTTAATGCAAGTTTACTGAAAAATTGCCCGAGGATTTTACTTGCCCGACGGGACAAATAGCCTGATTAAAACTTAAGTGACATTTTATTACATTCAGCGTAAACAGCGATCGATAATGGATAGTGTATTTCTGGTATCAGTGTTGCGCTGTTGAGGCTCATGCTGCCTGTCTCTGTGAGAGACTTATATTGAGAAATCAAATCACATGAGCATAACGGCAAACATAAAGAAACTCACAGAACGAAAATAGTTCCAAACAAAGATCAGAAGTATTGCACATTCTCCAAGCAGCACTCGCATGTTTGTAATGATTCAGTGCTTTGAATGAATCGGTTGAATAAATAAGTGCCTTACCGCCACCTACTGGTGCTTTAGTTAGTTTAAAAGTAGGCTATGCATTTTTCCACCATCATTTCTTATTTGTATATTCAAATTTTTTTTTATTTAAAACATTAATCTCATAACATTATTGAGGTTGTAAATTTGTAGTGCAAATTATTTAATTTAATTGCTAACAGCCCTGTTGTGTATATTAAATTTCTTCATACATACATTTGATAAGGTTAAAAAATATTGGACTTTATGGAGGTAAATAACAACCTGGGGTAAATATTAAAAACATGCAGATTTAAATATGTCAAAGCTGAATAAAAAACTGATGAAAATATTGCTTCATTTACACCACCAAAAATATTGCTGATGCGGAGCTTTTGAGGGATATTTTGTATGGGATATTGTCTGCAGATATGAAAAGTTCTCTATATATCGTAATAATAAATAGCATTTTTGACAGCGATGATATTTTGTTTTCTTTTTAAATTTAAAAACACATTAAATATTACATTTACATTCCTTCACAGGTTTGGTCTTAAATTTTACATAAGGTGGTATTAAAAAGGTCTTAAAAAGTCTTAAATTGAACTTGTTCATATCTGTAGACACCCTGGTGTGTGTTTAACAATGCTTGAATGCCAGTGCCGTCTTTCATGTCTGTCTGTCTGTGATAATGAAGTGTAAGCTGTCCTGATGATCAGCAGAGATTATTTGCTTTCTGATGGCCTTGATGAAATTGCGCATCTGTTTTTGGATGTTGTGTAAGTCGCGGCTGGCATACATTGTAAACCAGATGCCCCTCTGTGCAAACAGCAGACACGCAGTGCGTTCTCATTCGATATCTGCATGTTTCGTAAAGTGTTTGTTGTCTTTAGAGAGTTTGTGTTGAAGCAGAATAAGGTTATAGTTTGATTGCGAGTGATTAACCAGTGACACATATATATAATTTGTTTAACTATTTTTGTTTCATTTGAGTAGTTCTAGTATTTCATCTTAAAAATATATTTCAGTTAGTTCTCATTTAATCTAAATTTAAAAAATTTGAATAATAGTTTTTCATTTGATATTTATGTTTTATTTTATTTCAGCTTTATGTAAAATTTTTAGTAGTTTTAGTCAACAGCACTGTAATAATAACTGGTAATAGCTCTACCTTATAGCTCATATCATATCGTGGACGAGGTTAACTAGTAATCCGGCGGTTATGTGGGTGTTGTGTGTGTGTTGATGAGCTGTAATGTGTGTTCAGGGGCCGTACGGATCCGCAGCTCCTCCTCAGATGCCCCAGCTCGCGCAGCAGATGATGCCCCGTCTCTTCACTCCTCAGCCGCGGCCCGATCCTGCTGCTGGAGCTCCACGGCCGAGCCTCAGACCCGTGTACCCACAGCACCCCGCCACAGCCCCGGGTACCTGTCAATCAAACATCATTCATAACATACACCAATCATTCAAATGCTGATGTGCACACTACTGTTCCAGCGTTTGGGGTCGGTGAGATTCTTAAAAGAAGTCTCTTCTGCTCAACAAAGCTGCGTTTATTTGATAAAAAATACAATACAAAATTTTGAAATATTTTTACAATTTAAAAAAGCTGTTTTCTGTATGAATATCTACTGAAATGTAATTTATTGCTGTGATCAAAGCTAAATTTTCAGCATCGTTACTGCAGTCTTCACCGATTTTTACAGATACCGATAACTAGGTTGAATTATGTGTTTGAGACGTGCTGTTTTCCTAAATACATAACTTACATTGCACAGGTATATCCTCCATCTGTAAATGTTAGAAAGCCATGGGAATATTTCCATTTTGCTCTCAGAAGTGCATGAGCTTTTGCTTTGCTATTCTCTGCTAAACTTCACAGACTTCATTCAGAATGAGCTAAATATATACATTTTGCTGAAATATTTGTAGTTGGACAATCAATGTGACATATGTAGAATTTTAAACCTACAAGTAGGTGTATGTGTGTGATAGCACTAGGGATGCAACAATACCGTTTTATCCGTTTTATACCATTTTATCGTTTAGTATCGGCCAATTCCGATCCGATCCGAGCGCAGTTTGTTTTTTAAAATCAATGTTGAATTTCTATACTTATGTGTCACTCTTTTGTGTGTTAAACACAATCTACTAGACTACTTCATTTTAATGAAAAATAACATGAAAGAATATATAGGGGCTGTTTACACCTGGTCACTTCATGCGTTTTGTGATATAAATCCGATCTCTCAAACCACTTCAGGAGGTGTTCTGGGCCGTGAAACTGGACATGTGTAAATGCATCTGGTTGTTGAAACCACATGTGTAAATTTTACTCCTCACAAAATGTAAAAAATAATAAACGTGTGAGACCGTGTTACAGGCTGTATATGACTATATATGACGAGTAGCTGAGCATCTCTTGAGCAAACTGACGAGCAGATGGTCAACACACTCATCTTCATTAAAAGACAAACTTATCTTTTCAGCGCTGATGATGCCGCGTGCTCTCCTACTGCGGTCTTTAATTAATAGCTGATAATTAGTAAAATGCAGCGCAAATCTTTTGATTTCGTTGACGTGAACTTACACATTACATTTAAATATAGCGCGAGAATTGAAGATCAGATGTATATCTGTTTTGCGACTGTAGCCAAGTGTAAATGGAAACGTTTTAACAAATCAGATCGAGATCCGAGACCAGGTGTGAACAGGCACATTCATAATCTATGACAAAAATACTATTATAAACTATGTTAGAGGATAATTTAACAGCAAAAGTTATTCTAGAAAAATCATGAGTGCACAATCTTATAAAATCTAAACATAACATTATTTGAAGTGAGTATGTGACGGACTAAATCTGGTAAAATGTTACACATTGCTCTTTGTATTGTTATAAAATACATTAATGAAAAGAAGTAAATGTATTTATTTATAAATATAAACTACAAAATTAAAAGTCATTTCTATTAAATGTAGCCTAAAGTAACATATAATAGAAGAGTCCTAGATTATTAATAGCCTTGATAGTTTAGAACAAGAAACACTGTAAATAATCTTTCATTGTGAAAAGCTGCACTAGAGAGCGGCACGAATGATCACAGCGCCGCTCCGGATAGAGAAGTTCGTAGCACAAAGCATAGAGATGTTATTAAATCTGTGCGATAGTTTAGTGAGCCTTTTCTTTTAACAGTTTTAAATTTGAGTTATTGTGCGCTCGTGGAGAGATTTTAATCGTCTTGACTGTCGTAACTGAAGGTGACACAGTTTGAACGCTGAACGGAGGATGACAGACAGACGCAGCGGAGAGAAGAGTTTCCGTGTGAGTTTAAGGACTTAAATATTCATCTGTTCCTCACATTAAACTATGGAACGGCTTCAGAACACTTGGACTTTATGGTGCTTTATTATGTTCTTGTGCTTTCGTGGGGCTTAACAATAACACAGAATAGTATACGCACAATATCGGTTTTGTATCGGTCTCGTCTCACCGGCAGTATCGGAGCCGATACCGACTATGAGTATCAGATCGATGCATCCCTAGATAGTACTAACTGTAAAGTATAATAGGGTAATCAAAATAGCCTTTTTACTCAATTAGTCTGTGCTTTTTTTTTTCTTTTTTTTATTGTTTTTATTTTTAGTTTAGTCAATTTAACTTCTGCTTTAAAAGCACTATTTTTGTTTTTAAGATTGCAATGTTACAATGTAATGTGATTTTAACCCTTTTTTTGCACACAATAATCTCACATTAACTTTATTTGTTTAATCCAAATATAAAATACCGAGAAATATACCAAAAAATACCGAGATATGAATTTCTGCTCAGCCCTAGGTCGGACTACATCAACTGAAAACTGAAACAGTGCTGAACTTTATTTAAAAAAAACAGTACTAAACCATACTTTTAAAATGGTCTAAAAGTATTCATATTAAATATTAGTTGTATTTTTGATCATTAAAGTTCACAGTTCATTAACTAATCATCAGGCCTGGGCGATTGAATGAACAGAAACAGAGAGTTGATGCACTACCAAAGCGTTCTTAAGTTTATTCAGGAAGATATACAGTACAAGCAGCATCAGCCAATCAAAATATGCAAGATTTATATGTTACCTTATATGGACAGGAGAGGAGTATAATTGATGACTATAAGGTGCGAGTAAGATGTGCATGTGTGTTTGTCTGGCTGTCTGGACGCACTGGTTTCAGTTCCTCTCCAGAAATAGCATCAGTAAAAGAGAAAGTACATGAAGTGCGTCTGTTTGAGAGATGAAAGGACAGAGAGTGAAGCCTCCAAATAATAGTAACAAAGATGCAACTTCAAAATGTAAAGAACTGTATGTTCGAGTGTGACATTAACACTGTAGCGAGGAGCAACACTTCTACAGCTTTTATTATACAACTGCTTCAAACATTCAGTAAACCGATCCATCGGTCGACCTCAGTGTCACATGATCCTTCAGAGATGATTATAATACGCTGATTTGCTGCTCAAGAAACATTTCTAACTATGTTTTACACTAATGAAATATCATACAACCAAGATATTGTTTCATCCATGTTTTAATTTATACAGTTCTGTTGTGCAGCATCTTATTTGACGACAAACAAAAGTGCAGTGTTTTGTTGCAAATTAATTAAATCATTGTTTTTTTTATTTTATCACATAACCATGCATAAAACTACTCCGGTACATAAAAATTAAAAAATAAGAAATTGTAAAGTTAAAGAATAAAAATAACGAATAGAAATAAAAATAATTTACAGTTTGCAATATAATACAAATTACAGTTAATGTATTAAAATAATATACCAAAGTAGAATAGTGATGAATTGAATTAAAAGATAAAAAGTAGAAACAGAATATGTACAAAATAAATAGTAGTAGAAGTAAATAAATGATATGCAAATTGATGTATAATTGTTATATTGTCAATTTACGTTTTAAAAGATTGATTAAATTGTTAGATTTATTAATTCATTTCATTAAACACCATTTTGATGATAAGTTTGTATTAAATCAGAATCTAGAAAATTTAGAATTCAAAAGAAAATTAATTTAGAATTAAAATTTAGATTCAATTTAAGAATACAGAATTCAAAAGTAAATTAAAAAGCAGCTGTTTAAGTGATGTTTACGTTCAATCTCAAGGTCTAACAAACATGTGGAAGCATTTCCTTCCCCATTGATAAAATCATCGTTATAAATATTGATCATATTGTGATAATTAATTATTTTGGTGTATAGTGTATTATTAGCTAAAAAAAAATGTGTCCCTGCAGCACAAAAGCAGTCATAAGCAGCACAGCTATATCTGCAGCAATAGCCAACAATACATAGTATGGGTCAAAATGATAAATTCTTCTTTTATGCCAAAAATCATTAGGATATTAAGTAAATATCATGCTCCATGAAGATATTTTGTAAATTTCCTACCATAAATATATCAAAACTTCATTTTTGATTAGTAATATGCATTGCTAAGAACTTCATTTGAACAACTTTAAAGGTGATTTTCTCAATATTTAGATTTTTTTGCACCCTCACACTTTAACCGTTTGTTTGTTTGTTTCCTGCAGGTTTTGCTCTGTCTCAGCCGTTTGCTCAGTCTGGATCTCTCGGAGCTCCGATGGGTTTCATGTGTGGCCCGTCGATGCCTTCCTCTAGCCTGTCGGGGCCCTCAGTGCCGCCCTCCTCTCCCCCGGGCCCCATGATGCCCGCTCCGCCCGCCCCAGGCTTCATCTCGCCCACGTCTCTGCCGGGCGGCCCGGTGCCCTTGTTTCCAGCCGCTCCTCACACACAGGCTCCCGGCGGGGCCTATCCTGCTCTCGGGGCCGGGTATCCTCAGGGTGGCCCCGGAGCCCCAGCGGCCAAGAGCTTCAGTGGGGCCGGAGTCCCGGCACCTCCGACAGGTACCTGCAGACGTCTGGAGGAACCGCTGAACACAGCCGTGTCTCATACGTGTATTTATAGTGATCTGCTGTTTGATTTCCAGGATATTTCCCATGGCTGATGTGCCACACAGAAGAACAAGGTGACAGGGAGAGAAGTGTGCGTGCGTGTGTGTGTGTGTGTGTGTGTGTGTGTGTGTGTGTGTGTGTGCGTGCGTGTGTTTAAGAGGGACAGCAGCAGTCCAAACTTGGCTCTTCTAATATTTAATGCTGACTGATTACAAGTCATTTGCATATTCGCACACTGATCATGTGCTTCCTGTGTGATCTCTCTGAGCTTCATGGGTAATAATGTTTGTGTGACCCCTCAATGCTGATTAGAACTTTGCTTTTTGAGTTTTGCATTATATAACGATATAAATAGACTAAGAAGTGTCTACACTAATGTTCAAAAGTTTAAAAGCGTTGGTAAGATTTAAAAAATTTTTTTTTTTTGAAAGAAGTCTCTTCTGCTCACTAAAGCTGCATTTATTTGATCAAAAATACTATAAAATAAAAATGGATTTTTTTTTAAATAAAATATTTTATCAAATGTTTAAAATAAATATTTCAATATTTAAAAAAAATATTAAATATTAAAAAATATTTATAAATGCATATTTTTTTAGAAGAAAAATAAAAGAAAAATGATTAAAATAAAAGAAAAATTACTATTATTTAAATAAATATTATTGCAATATAAAACAGTGTTTTCTATGTGAATATCTATTAAACTGTAATTTATTTCTGTGATGCGCAGCTGTATTTTCAGCATCATTACTGCAGTCTTCAGTGTCACATGATCTTCAGAAATCATAATAATATACTGATTTACTGCTCAACAAACATTTCTGATTATTATCAATGTTGAAAACAGTCGTGCTGCACAATATTTTTGTGGAAACTGTGATGCATTTTATTTTTCAGGATTCACAGATGAACAGAAATTTCAAAAGAACAGCATTTATTTGAAACAGAAATCTTTTGTACTAGAAATCTTGCAGAATCTTACTGACCCCTAAACTTTTGAATGCTAGAGTAAGTCAGACAGATAGAGAAGCTACAGAGACACTTAAATCACTCTCACAAACGTCTGTAAAGATGCAATGACATCCAGACATTTCTAACTGTGACTTGAGTGTCCAGGTATGTTTTGGTGCTGCTGTATTGATGCATGTTTCTATTTAACCTCTTAACTGTCACCGTCCACCCTGTGGGACGCCTACATTTACTTCACTATTTTACAATTAAATCCTAATCTAATCATGACAAACTATATATCGTTGGAAAGGTCTAAGACTCCTAAATAGGTATTTTACCACTTTTTTTTGTTAAATTATGTAGGAAAAGTAACAGACAAGAGTGTACCTGAAAAATCTTCATCATAGTAGGAGTTCTGACCTTTGTCACAGAAAGTCTTCTTTTTTTGCTTTTTTCTCTATCACGCTTTAGAAATCATAAGAAATTATATATCAGTTAAAAACTTAAAATCTCAAAATTCATCCTTTGAAACCCATTTTAAAATCAGACATTGCATTACCATGGAAATGGTACATCAAAATCATGTTACAAACTGTTTTCATGAATTATAAAAATTTAAGTTTGAATAGTGCACTATAATGTCTATGTTCAAAACTGTGAGTGACAGTTAAGGGGTTAAAGGCAAATATGTTTTGGTGACTGATCTTCTGTGATTGTGTGACTATTGGCTCTTCAGTTCAGGATGGGTGGAACGACCCTCCAGCTGTACGCACAGGACAACGCAAGAAAAAGGTATTTAGAATTTGCATAATGATGTTACTAATAATAATGCAATAATAATGCTGTTTTCTACTGACATGATGCTGGAGCTGCTTCTCAATCTGGCCCCGTTCTGCATGTTTCTACCAAATAAACATTCACTTTTACGCTTTAATTCAAAGCAACTCGCTTCATATTTAAGATAAAAGTTCATGCAATCACTGGGAAGTCAACCTATGACTTTGGCGTCGCAAGCGCCATGATCTATTATCTGAGCTTCAATAAGAAATAAGATGAGTGCTACTTTCTCATCTGTCTGCAATAAAATGTTTATTCACAAATATTGCACACAGTTGCATCAAGTTGCATTGAGTCATCATATCAAATGTCATATCGCAATCCAATGATTGCATAAAAACCCTGAAGTACTTTAAATGTTGAAATATTCTCCAAAGTATAAAACAATGTTCCAGTGAAATGATTTAGAAATATTGCATACATTTGCATGATATATTATTAATTTTCATTGTTATATTAAAATAACTGCTGTTTGTTACATCAAATTCTGTGATTGCATAAAAACCCTGAAATAAATGACTTTAAATGTTAAAATATTCAATAAATGATTCAAGTAAAATTATTTACATATTTTGCATGAAATATTGACTTTTTATTATGTATTAAAATAAATAACCGCTGTTTGTCATATGAAATTCTGTGATTGAATGAAATCCTTGAATTAAAATATGTTCTCAAAAATATAATACAATAAATGTTTCCAGTACAATTTTATAAATAGTGCATGCATTTGCATGTTTTTTAAATGATGTTAAAATAACTACTGTTTGTCATATTTTAATTCAGGGTTTTAGACAATCAAAGGATTTCATGACTTACCCCTGGTTTCACAGACAAGGTTTAAGACCTAAAATGTAAGTCTGACCTGTTTCAGCTGAAAGAAAGTTGCACTGACTGATCTTAAAATATATCAGTGCCTTTATTTTGTCTCAAGATGCACACCAGTAATGTTTTTTTTCCTGAGGCCTGTTTATAAAAATGACTTGATTGAACTATGGCCTAATCCTGGCTTAGTCTAAGCCCTGTCTGTGAAACCTGGCCTTAATGTTAAAATATGTTCACAAAAATATAAAACTGTAAATGTTTCCAGTAAATTAATTTACACATGTTGCATGCATTATTTATTATTGCATGCATGAATTTTCCTTGTTATATTTTAAAATAGCTGCTGCTTGTTATATTAATTCTTATGATTGCATAAAGCCCTGAATTAAATGACTTTAAATGTTAAAATATTAAAAAATAAATAAATAAATAAAATAGGCAAACAGTTCACATTTTATACAAATTGACAGGTTATGCATTACATCATTGTTTGGGTCTCAGGTGCAAACATGGTCCAAATGTTCTGTACCTGCCTCGAGAGTCATTGAACTGTGCGTGTGTGTGTGTGTGTGTGTGTGTGTGTGTGTGTGTGTGTGGTTCAGTTGCCAGAGAACTACACTCCCCCTGCTCCAATCACAACGCCGGTGATGGGTGATCGGGTCCAGGTACCGCCCGGAGCTCCGCAGGAGCCCAGCATACAGGTCAGAGGTCATGATGTCAGAGTTCGTCTGATGAGTTTGTGTTTTTCATCATATTAACGTGTGTGTGTGTGCGTGTGTGTGCGTGTGTGTGTGTGTGTTCTAGTCCTTACAGCAGCTTCCTGCCGAGCATGTGGAGCAGAAGGAAATCCCCGCCGAACACATGATCGTCAAGACCACCTTCAGCAGCCTGGTGCAGCGCTGTCAGCTGGCCGCCGCGGACCCGGTAACACACACACACACACACACACACACACACACATGTTGGTTTTTGTGAAAAGTGGGGACATCCCATAGGTGTAATGGTTTTTATACTGTCCTTACTGTATGTGCTATTGTCCTACACCAACCCTACACCTAAACCTACCCCTTACAGGAGACTCTGTGCATTTCAACTTTCCCCCAAAAAAACTAATTCTGAGTGACTTATAAGCGTTTTGAAAAGTGGGGACATGGGTCAATGTCCTGAGATGTCACCTTCACCTTGTAATACCTGTGTCATACCTTTGTCATTATACAAATCTATGTCCTGACTTTTTACAAAAACGCGTACACACACACACACACACACACACACACACACACACACACACACACACACACACACACACACACGTGACACATTGCATGCAAACATTCTGAGAGCTTTCTCAATCTGGCTAGCTCTAATCTGACTGTCTGGCTTTATGTAACCGTCTGGAATTGATGCACAGGTTCATATCTGTCCACAGAGACAGAGAGTGTGATTACAAGGTACAGTTTAATGCTCTTGAAATTGCCAAAGTTTGCAAGGTTAGTTGCATCATAGGCTGCTTTTGCCAGCATCAGGGTTACCAGGCCCCATAAACATGTCCAGCCCACAGTCCTCTAAAAACCTGCACAAAACCAAAGAAAACTAGCCCAATTTCCCCCCATCCAATCACAGCTGAGGAATTTCCATAAAGCATATCAAAATAAACATTTTGATTTGATTGCATCTGTTTTAAATCATATTGGGGTGATTTTAGCCACACTTACTTAATTAGTATGTGCATGTATAATTATCTAATCTGCATTTTATTCCTCAATCTTTTTAATTTTTCTTTTACTCTGATTTTAATTTTCAACACTTTGCATGATAATTTGTATTTTTAATGTGAGCTATAGAAATGAATAACACTTTATATTATTATAGTCCAGGTGATATGTGCAAAATTTGAGGTGATGTGTTCACTTTTTCATAAAAGCATTGGTACAGTTGTACAGGTTAGGGCCCTGAACATTTTCAGAAATGGAGCCATCACAAAAACCTTGTGGTTGTCATGGCGACCATTTTACTTTCCACCCATAACCAAATGATGTATTTTGTGTCATATCTCCTGAACCAAACATGATAACACAGAAAAGGTGATGTCTACCCCATGTTTTGATGGCCAAGGATTACAATGATGTATTTTCCTTACCTCTCAGGTAGAGTCAGGTAGGAGGCAATGTGTGTTTCCAATACATTCTTCTTCTCTCTCAACGACGCTCAAACATCACACGCAGACGGCAACGCAATCTTGCTAAACTGTGTCCTATCTTCACCTCTTCTGCTGCACCGCTGTCATTTTCTGTGGGTCTCTTGAACTGTCAGTCAGCTGTCAACAAACTTCATTCTGGCCATTGCTTCTCAGTCTGCTCTTAGTATCTTGGGCTTGACTGAGACCTGGATTCGTCTCCGCAACCCCTGCTGTTCTCTCTTACAACTTGCCTTTCTCTCAAGCACTAACAAATCAGGCAACCAGCTTGACTTAATTTACACATGCAATTGTATCACAGACAACATTTGGTAAAACCTCTAGACATCTCTGCAAATTTCTTTATTATATTTAAACTACATATCACTACCTGTGTGCCACCAATTCCTCTACCAGTTACTTTTAGGCAAAGCCTATGTTCCCTTTCACCCTTCCATCATTCCTCTCTTCCCTCACCCACCCATTTCTCATCTATGGAGCAACTGACACTTTTTGATCCACATTAACTTCTTGTCAAGACAATATCTGTTTAGACAGGCCTGTGCATACTACCCCTTCTAACCTAAAAAGTTGCCCCATGTATCATCATTTTTACTGTATTTTTGCTGAGCAGACTTTTGGGTGGCTCACCAATGTAATAGATGTCTCCAATACAAAAAACGAAGTAGGCTTGACCAAAAATCTTTTGGGGGAGAAGAATTTATTGAAGATGGTAGTGTAGCAGTTCTTCAATACTTCCTTCAAACAATCTTAACCCTTGTATGAATCCTAGCTTCTCCCAAAGTTCTGTCTGTGGGATATAATTTTATACCTGAAGACAAAAGGGCTAGAAACAATACTGTTAGGACCTTCCCGCTGGAGATCCTGCAATCTACAAGACGTTCCTGAGGAATGCTGTTCTTTTGTTATTCTAATGGAATGGACCATTATAGACACAGTTACATTATTTCTTTCACAGAATGACCAACTGAACTTTGGCCAATCAGGTTTCAGCAGCGGCCGTTCAACTGAGACTACTTTGCTGTCGGTCACTGTAGCCCTGCAGATTGCGAAAGCTGATTCCAAATCATCAGTTCTTATTCTGCTGGATCTGTCTGCCACTTTTGACACTGTGAATCATCAGATTCTCCTGTCTACCACTCCACTGGTTTGAATCTTATCTCACAGGTAGGTCTTTCAGGGTTTCCTGGGGAGGAGAGGTATCCAAAGAACATCAGCTGGCCACAGGGGTTCCTCAGGGATCAGTTCTTGGACCGCTCATCTTCACCATATACACTACATCCCTGGGACCCATTATACAAGCACATGGTTTCTCCTACCATTGCTATGCTGATGACACACAGCTCTATCGTTCATTTCAACCAGACAATCCAATAGTAGCTGAATGGATCTCAGGCTGCCTGGCATTGATGAAAGAACATCACCTACAACTAAACCCGGCAAAGACTGAGCTTCTCGCTTTCCCTGCCACTCCGACTCCTCATCATCCTGCTAGGCTCATCAAAATTATTCTTTGGTGACCAGCTGAGCTTCAAGGACCATAAAGACAGCTTGATCATGCAGGTTTGCATCGCACAACATCAGGAGAATCAGTCTCTTCCAAACAGAGCATGCTGCACAACTTCTTGCCCAGGCCCTTGTCCTTTCTAGGCTGGACTATTGCAATGCTCTTCTAACTGGACTTCCATCATGTGCACAAAATGTTTCAGAATGCAGCGGCACGACTGGTCTACAGTGAACCCAAAACGACCCACTTCACTCCTCTCTTTATCTCCCTGCACTGGCTATCGGTTGCGGCTCGCATCAAGTTCAAGATGTTGATGTTTTTGTACAGAACAGCCACAGACTCAACACCCTCCTACTTCCTCCTCACTCTTACGAATCTACATCTCCTCCAGAAGCCTGAGATCTGTAAGGAAGTGATGCCTCGTGGTAACATCACAGAGAGGCATTTTCATTCACCTTTCCTTTTTGGTGAAATGATCTTCCCACAAGTGCAGTAATTAACAGAACACCTGACACGTTATCTGACGGCAACAATAATTTAATCCCAAACCCGACCCATCTGACATAAAATCTGGGACCCAAATCGCACCTGCATTAAACCTACATGAGGTAGACAAAACTCATTTATTAAAACTTTTATTCAAATTGTGAAAAGATTAAAAAGAGAAAGCAAGCAATGAGTGCTCACTTTAATATAATCAGTACAGCTGTCAATCAGTGGCAGCGTGATTGGCTACATTGCTCAGCGTGTACCAGACCGAGTCAAAATAGTCTTGGTTAATGAACCTGCAACCCGCCTGTGCTTGTCACCGTCCGGCCCGCACCCGCACCACACCCTACACACAAATATTATTCCACCCGCTACATCATATATAAGCGGTTTACCTGTGTGTACCTGCCCGCATGCAGGACCCTGGCTTCCCCTTGTGGACAACATAATAGACAACTCTGCCCCAGAGAGTTGTAAATTAAGTTTACATGAAATATGTTTGAAATTTCATTCTGCATCTTCTGAGATTTCATTGTAATCCTTCTCATAAAGTCACTAAATTAACCATTAACTCTTCACCTGAACAGTTTATGTTGCTGTATATGCTGTAGCACTGTAATCAAAACATGGGGTAGACATCACCTTTTCTGTGTTATCATGTTTGGTTCAGGAGATATGACACAAAATACATCATTTGGTTATGGGTGGAAAGTAAAATGGTCAGCATGGCAACCACAAGGTGTTTTTGCGATGGCTCCATTTTTGAAAATGTTTAGGGCCGCAAACTATACAAGTGTACTTTTATGAAAAAGTGGACTGTCACCTGGACTATTAGTAAAAAGGTGTTTTTTCCATTTTCCTTCGTCTACTTTTTTTATTTTTATTTGATTGAATGGATAAAAAAATGATGTTTGTTAGTTGTTTTTTTACAGATAATTATATCTACATAGAATTTTGAGTTGAAACAAAGTGCAACAATTACATTTATATGGTGGAATCTGGTAGTTTTAGTTTCATATTTATTATTCAATTTTATTACCATGCATGTTGAATCAAAATACTTCTTGTAATATCTATTCAGTGCTTTTCTCATTTAAAACAAAAATGACGTTAAATGATCTTTATGGGGGTAATTTCTCAGCCTAAATTGATGACTGATTAATTTGTGATCAATTAATTTATTATTATTATTAACTAAAGTTTCTGCCTCAATAAAAGAAGCTGTTTTTGTGCAAGCAACATTAAGAAAAGCTCTTCACAGAATGTTCTGTTGTTTTCTTTTATTTGTTTTTTATGTATTAATACTATTTTTAAAAAAAATAAAAAATAAAAATCAAATATGTCCAGATATCGGATATGTATCTGAATTAAAACCACATTTGGAAGAGGTTCATAACGGTTGTTAAAAATCAGGACTTTTCAGCCGCAAACAGTCTCTTCTTGTGTAAGTGGGCAGATTTCTGACCAGAATAAGCTGCAAAATGAACTGGACTTATTTATTTCATCTATGATCTTCCCTTGCAGCAAACGAAGCGCAAACTGGACGATGCCTCCAAACGTCTGGAGAGTCTGTACGACAAGCTGCGAGACCAAGCGGTGAGTTAAAGACGTTTATTCCCGGCTCTTCAGTCTCTAAATCGTCCTAATAAACCTCTCCTGTGTCCTGCCGCCCGTCAGCTCTCTCCCAGCATCCTCGGCGGCCTGCACGAGATCAGCCGCTGCGTCAGCGCCCGCAACTATCAGCAGGGTCTGGAGGTTCACACGCAGGTGGTGAGCAGCAGCAACTTCAGCGAGATCTCTGCCTTTATGCCCGTCCTCAAAGTGCTCATGACCATCGCCAACAAGCTGGCCGTGTGACTCCAGCGCTTGACGGCAAACACGGCAGATCCGGTTGTGTTTTGATCTGTCGCTGAACTGTGCTTTAAGAATGAATGCAGCGTTAATATCCCGCCGATCCTTCCATGCAGCAGGCCTTATTCATCCCACAACAAGCAGAACGACTTTCTGTGCAGAATTGTTCATAAAACCATTATTGCATAAATTGCAATGAATTAAATGCAATGGATTGTCTAAAACAGGCCTTAAAACAAGCAGAACTCATTTGTGCAAAATGTTGCATTTAATTCAGTGTGAAAATGTGGGAACTTTATCATGAAATGCAAGCAGGATGACAGTGTTGCATAAATTGCATTGAATTGAATGTGGTTTGCCTAAAAAATAGGCCTTGAAACAACCAGAACCAGTTTGTATAAATGATTGCATTCAGTTCAAAGTAAGAACGGGCCTTTTTGTGTGAAACACAATCGGAATGATTTTCTGTGCATTTAAAAAAAAACATTATTTCATCAATTGTGTTGAACTGAATGCAACCGTTTGTCTAAGAATAAAAAATGAGCAGAACAAATTTATGTAAATGATTTCTTATATAATTCTTGCATAGATTGCTGCATTCAGTTCACTGTGAGAATCTACACGAGCAGAATTACTCTCTGTGCATGATTGTTCATGAAGGAATTAATGCATCAATTGTGTTGAATTGAATGCAACAGTCTGTCAAGCACAACCAAATGGTGTCAATTATTGCATTCAGTTCGATGTAAGAATGCAATGCGTAAGAGTTATTTCATAAACTGCATTGCATTGAATGCAACAGGCCTTAAAACAAGAACAACCTATTTGTGCAAATCATTTGTAATATAACTCTTATGTAAATTGTTAACTCGATATGAGAATGACTTTCTGTGCATAATTGTTCATAATAAAAATGCTTGCATAAATTGCATTGAATTGAATGCCATATTTAGCCTAAAAATGGCCCTTAAAAGAAGCAGAACAAATTTGTGTAAATCGTATGTAAAATCATTTTTGTGTAAATTGTTGCGTTCAGTTCAATGCAAGAATGTGATTTTGTCGTGAATTATTTCCGCACAGATTCGTTCTGAATGCATTTCATGAATGAGGTCCAGTTTTAATATTACGAGAGCAGAAAGTTGTGATGCTGTCTGTAGTTTATTCGTGGTGATGATTGTTAGTGGACGAGGTTCATTACTGACTGACTGTTGATTTGGTTTGTGTGAAGGCTTGTTTTCTATTGCACTCGCTCCTAGAGAACTGCGTTGCGGTTTCTCCTCCAGACACTCCTGTAGAAAAGCCAGAGCTTCATTAGATGTTCTTCAAACCATTGCAACAAAGATGAATGGCGCTGAATCTGTAAGACTTTGGGCTGAAGTGAGTGAGAATCTCATAAAATCAGTCAAGAAAGTGTCCAGGTGTTATTTCATCCCAAAATCAGTGAATACACTCTCAGAAATAAAGGTACAAAAGCTGTCACTGGGGCGGGACCTTTTCAAAAGGTACATGTTTGTACCTAAAGGGTCCATTTTGGTACTTTAAAGGTACATATTAGTACTTAAAGTGTACATATTTGAACCTAATAGGTACAAAAGTGTACCTTTTGAAAAGTGACAGCTTTTGTACCTTTATTTTTGAGAGTGTAAAAGAAAAGGATTTATTTTATTTTTTCTTTGAAATGTCATTAAATATTAATGGTCCTAAAAATAATCTTATTTATTTAAAACGTAACTTCACTTGATTTTTAAGGTGAAATAGGACCTAGACATATCTCGACAGGTTTTGTGAGTTTCTTCTGTCTTCAGTACTTCAAAGAAACTGAATGTAAGTGAACAGTTAACCTGATAAAATACTTTCATCTTTTTACGTGTTTATGTTCTGGTAATGAATATGTCCCCATCACGGTCGTGCCGTTCTGTGTCCAGTTCATTCTGAAGATCATGAGTCAAACTCTTACATGCTTGAAAACACTTGAAATAAAATATACACAACTTTCATAAATGCTCAATGCGTCACAGCTGTTTATTTCAACATGCAACTTTTTGACTTTCAATATTGCAGTGTATTGTTTTCATTACGGGGCATATCAAGCATTTAAAGAACTAATATTCTTCAGAATAATGCTTAGTTATTTACATCTGTTTGTAATCTTGATCTGATGCAGATGTAGAGGATTAAAGTCTTTAAAGGGGAAATAAGTTTGAAATCACAAACTTTTTACACATTAATCATTGGGGTCAGTAAAGACTATTTCAACAAAACGTGGGTTAAATTCAGTTTGTAATGTTTGGATTTTGATTTTATCCTGTAGAGGGCGAGAAAGGAATCTTTTCTAACTCAAAGCATCCCTTTCTCTTTATTTAAACGCAAGATTTATTTCATTCCATGGATAATCTGCAATTTTATCATGAATTATGAGCCACATCACACCATCTTATTATTGAAAAAAATAGTGACATACCATTATTATTTATATATTTAAAATGTTTAATAATTTATATATTAATGTAATATTTCACATAAATATTAATGCATCACATTCAGTAGTATGTGGCGCTTTGATTAAAACAGGAACAAACTGCGCTTTCGTTCACAGTGAACTCTGGAAAACAAGTCAGTATCTATTTTGCGGATTGTCCCGCTGGGTTTATCATGTGCGACACACACCGGATGAGTTTCCATGTGAAACAACGAGTCTGATGGAATGTGCCCCAGTGAAACCGCAGCCGTTCGTCTCTCGTTTTAGCGACTTGATTTCATTAGTAGAGGAGAGTTGGGACGGTTGCAACATGGGCTGATTTCTTCAATCAGGAATGAGATACAATGATGACATTCATCAACAGGACCGCTGCTGGCCAAATGGGTGTGGGTGCCCTCCCTCCCCCCCTCCCCCCTCAAATATTATGAAAGTTAAAAAACAAAAAACAAAACCGACTATAGGGGTCAAAATAGAACTTTAATAAAATATAAAAGTAAATAAATAAATTGTATTATTTATAAATTACAATTGTAGCTCTAGACAGTTCTATGGCTATGATTTTATTAATACAGTTGTCTGATTGATTTTATACTTTCAAGCGTTCCGAAATCACGCTAAAGAAAATTAAGCAGTTTTACTAGCTATACGATAAAAACATGGTTAATTTTTGTAAGGGTTGTGATGTCCACATGTTTTGTTGTTGTTGTTGTTGTTGAAGAAATTATAGACGCTGTGTCATCTACAGTGACGGGAATAACAGCGTTATAAATAAACGGCGTTACTAACGGCGTTACTTTTCCAGTAACGAGTAATCAAACGAATTACTGTTTCCCCCGTTACAACGCCGTTACCTTTACTGACAATATAATGCGGCGTAACTATATTTTATAATATTATTATCATTTTATTTTTCAGTTTATCTGAATGGACAGTGTATTTGACATACCGTAAACTCTCGTGTGAAGGCGCACGGATCGCCGTCGCTTTGTCTCACACGCGCAAAGAAAGATACAGAGCAAGATAGTTTTTCATAACATGCAGAAGTGACGCGCTACATGTAAACGATATTCTTTGTTGTATTTTCCTGTCAAAATAACGGAGTTCTTTTGGAATTCTTCAGCTTTTGAGAACTGCCGGGTTCTCTGGTTGTGGGCGGGACTAATGCGCAAGCGATAATCTCGTTGGCTGGCGCTCACCCATTATCGTCCCTGTTTTGACTTCAGCAAATCAATTGGAGTGAACGCAGACAACGTGATTAATATTCATGAACCCAGCAGCTCATTAATCATTAATGCATTTTATATTGTTATTAGTAGTAGAATTCGTAGGAATTTTGTTATCTTATCAGTATTATTTTTAGGAGGGGGTTTTCCCTTTTTTTATTGAAACACTAAATGACAAACAATATCTTAAGCACCACCACCAGTCCTAAGTTCAGTCAACATAACAAATAAGTACTAAAGTTCTATCATCATATAATGCTAAATTATCATAATATCAGATTATAATGCTTGACTGGCTGATGCTAAGTATCAGATATTAAAAAAAAAAAAAAAAAAACTGTGCCATTTTACAAACATAAACTTATATATATATATAATTGGTTGATACTATTTACAATAATATATTGAATTTGATAGGTGTCTCTAACATTGTCCCACAGAAATATTCAAATAGATTAGTGTACAATGTTTTATAATAATAATTTATTCTATTTAGTGTCCATTTCATTCATTTAATATCCTGTAGCTTTCCTGTAGCTCAAATAGTAGAGCATGGCGCTAGCAACGCCAAGATCATGGGTTCGATTCCCAGGGAAAGCAAGAGCTGATAAAATGTAAAAATTGTAACTTGAATGCAATGTAAGTCGCTTTGGATAAAAGCGTCTGCTAAATGCATAAATGTAAATGTAATATTTGGGGCATCCAAGTTGTTTGATATATTTGAAATTTTTTGTTGTTGTTGTTAAAGTAACGCAATAGTTACTTTCCCTGGTAATTAGTTACTTTTATAATGATGTAACTCAGTTACTAACTCAGTTACTATTTGTGAGAAGTAACTAGTAACTATAACTAATTACTTTTTTAAAGTAACGTGCCCAACACTGATCTTAAGGACTACCATGGACAGCTGACTCCTATAGTTTTTGATATTCTTCATATTCTGTGAATAACTTGATTTTAACCTTTTATGGGCATTTTTACCTTTATAAAGCCATTTTTTCTAAAAGTGTGCATCATCTTTTGAGTCAAATTCTTACATTTAATCAATGAATTATAATAATAATAGCCTACATTTAGGCTGTTACTAAACAAATGAAATCAGTATCAAGAAAATTCATCTTTGCAGATGTTTATGGCATTTAGATGTATTTTCAAATGTTAATGCAGCTCATAGGGACATGGAATACTTTAACCTGCAGTTACAAATGCATAAATAAAGTTTTGATATTTTAAACATGAAATGTTGAATGCTGATATTTGAAATTATTTTAAAAATGAAAAGATACTTTAAATGTAAAATTAAAACCGCCAGCAGGTGGCATCAAGTCACTGTTAATAAGCGAGTCATTGCGACTGAGCCGAATCATTTAAACGGTTGATTCATTCAGGAATGAAACACCGTCAAATTGCTCAGAGGCTGTGGCTGTTTTTAGAATGTTTTTTGCTGGCGAAATAGAGCAAAAACAGACAATATGGTGTCTAAAACGTAAGTCTCTTGATAATAACTTTTTGTTTATTGAACTGTTGTATAAAATCAAATGTCACATTTGTAACCATACTGATTCTTTAAGAAAAAAACGGCACTCTTCGTGTGATATTGATTAACTATATATATTTTTTCTGCCCCCTTATCTTGAATTATGTGATCATTCTTAATGCATATTAATAGACTGAATCATGCAGTGAAAGAAAGCACTCTAAATGCGCATGCGCGCTAGTTAGTCTAACCAGACTTCATCACGTAGTCGCGCATGCGTACACTCTGTAGGTGTGTTTTGTTTGGTTTTTGCAATATACTCCATAATGTCATGATGTCTGACGAGTTCAGTTTTTGCGCTAAACCTGCGCAGATCTGGGTTGCATGAACTTCCCCAAGAAATTAATGAGTGAACATAACTTACGAAAAGTAACCCGCCAAACTGGCTAGTGATTTGACGACGTTACCCGCCACAGCTGATTTTTACCCGCATTTAGCGGGTGTTAATCTCAAACCCTGGTTTTAATTACATTTTAATGAATTTTGCTGCCGTCCCCTGTTCTGGGGTCAGTAGTTACAACATTTGACTCTGTCTATTCAAGTATAAATTGTGTGTATATAATCATATGTGCACGTGTTACAGCAATGTGGTTGAGTAGCCGACTGACGTGGCTTTATTGTATTAAAATTCTGGCTTTCTGATGCAAACAGTCTCTGAAAAACTAAAGGAAATGCAAAAAGTGTTACAACCGTCCCCATTCTCCCCTACATTTGAGAGGCGCTCGCTGATTGGTCCAGTGGGGTCATACGGCGCTGCTGATTGGCTCACGTTGATCTGCTGTTGAAATTCCCGGGATGTTGTGAACTTTTGTAACCTTTTGCCATGATGACGTAACACCTCAATGACCGAGAATAACCAAAGGAATAACACGGTGCTGCGGTTCTGGGGCTGTGTGTCAGACACTATCTGGAAATTAACACGAGGCCAGATGACACTGAAACACTTCATATTTAGTAATTGCATTTATTTAAGCCATGTCCTTTAATATCATCATCATAACGTTCTGCTGTTTATTGTCCATACTTACTTGAAATACCTGTGAAATTTGAGGAATGTTTTAATAATAATCATTATTATACTTATACTTATTATTATTACACTTATTCGTTCAAACATCAATCTGTAGCTATAAAATGAACCCGTTTCTGCAGTGACTGTGGTAGGCTACTAGTGCTGATTCTGCAGTCTGGATAAAATGTGATTGTGAACTGCACAAATGCCATTACAAACAACCTGCCAGAGAGAATGAGAGACAAGTACAGACATGAAGTTTAATATGACCTGAGAAAATAACGCACTGTAATTTAACAGCAGGAATTAAGACTTTGCCTGAACCCATTTAGGAGATTGTGATTGAAGTCAGAAAGCCGATCTGAAGCTCTTGTGTGTTTTAATCAGCACGTCACAAACGATCTGATAATTATGATAGTAAACCGCGAAAGTTTGATTACAATCGTGTTTTCATAAATTGGCGCGAAATTGTGAGCGGACTAGATTGGATCGATTCTAAAATGTTTAGATCGATTCATGGTTTATTCTCTTTTTCTTTGATTATTTCTTGCTTTCTTTATTTTTCGGATAGAATGTTCGTCCAAATCACGTACATGATTGTAGAAAAGAGTCTTTTCCTAATACAAAGCTTGGGTTTTGTAAAAGAACCGCTTGAACGGATTCATTAAAACGAGCGAAGTTCACGGAAATGAATCGGGCTTCCAATCGCGTACAAAAGAGGAGTTGATTCAAGCCTTCGGAATCGACTCTTTTTGTAATCAAATCAAAGCACTAGAGCGGACATTGGCAAGGTAACCATAGCAACAGCAGACAGTTCCTCTCGCTCGAGCGTTTTCCGTTGGAATTCTCAACAGAGCATCAACGGAACCTGAAAATCACCGTTATTAGTTAAAGGTTTGTGAAATGTACGTTTACAAATTACAAATATGTTTAGAGCTTTGTTTTAAGAAGTCTTCAATATAATTGACGTATGTGAGAGGATTCAATTGAAAATTTGTCGCGCTGGAGACGAACCTCAACAAATTGCGCGCCAAAAAAAACCCCCGTTTATCATCAAGTTGTGAACCACCAGTTGAAAAAACACTGTTATAATCGATAAAAATGCATTATTTGGGTAACACTTTACAATAATTCACTAACAATTCAATTAAACAGAAAAGCAAGCAAGTGCATGATTTGGCATGGCAGCCAATACAAATAATTAATAACCGTTTCCTTACCTAAATCCTGCGTTTGGACCAGGCTCGGTTGCGGTCACATCACTCTGTGCTTCTGAAATCATTATCTTGATCTATAATGTAGTAGTTAGCTATCTCTGTGTCATAGATGGTCGCTTGTAAAGCATGAGGAACAAGTTTTATTTAAATTCTGAATATATTATCGTATACAGCATGCAAAGAGCGCTCCCTTTAAATTTCTTAAAAACTGTCACTCATTCATCACGATCTTACAAAGTTCCGTTTTAACCAATAAATGTAACCACACAATGAAATTTTATTAATTTATTTTTTTTAATTAAGTGGTTAAGTTACAAGCATGATAGAACTCGGCGCTGGACAAAAAGCGGTGAGAGCGTGGATTCCAACACCTCTGATTGGCCACTGCGTTGTAGAAATCAACAAACATGTCTGTGATTGGCTACTTTGCTCCCCTCTGCAAAAATGCATTGAAAGCAGAAGATACACTGGATCGTTTGCCAAATCTATTTCGTTATGCTATTATTACGAAGAAAACAGATCCTAGACCAGGAGTTATGGGCAGCTTTTCCATCTTAAAGCAATCAGTCAGACTATTTTACACTATGAGTTATATTATTATACACGCTAAACTAATGGTGATACTTGGTAAGTATTATCTATAGATTTGATCAGTTGTTATGTTTTGTAGTGTTGGGTGGTTTGCCTAACTCTTTCCGTCCTGTTTGATCAAATTGCATAAATCAGTTGGACAAAAAAAACTTAACTATCAGTTCATTTCCATTCAGTTTATTTAGCTTTTTATTTGCATTTTGTGTAAATAATCAAGTTTTAATAAAGTGAAGTGACCAGAGCATATAACTGAAAGACTGATATATGCTTTAGAGACTTCAAAAGATTCAAGAACTTTTAATTTTTTTTTAAAAATGCCACAAAACAGAGAAAATTGGCAGAACAGTATGAAATTAAGTGCAGAACTCGGACGTGTCAGAAAGTGTAGAAGCTTGTCGCTTCAGACTTTATTTCCAGTAAATGATTATGAAACAAGTGTCTATTGATTATTACAGGCTGTTATCGCAAACAGGAACATCACATTAGTTTTAAGAGCTGAAGGCTTCTTCCAAACAGCATGAGAAATACCACAACCGCTTTTTGGCACCTTGAGTCACAAGTGTCAAGAGTAAAAATAAGGCGATCTGTCCTGTGTGAGAGGATCGGGAGTCAAAATATATTATAAAGTCTTCAAAGAACTACAATCCAAATTGTTTTAAAGTTACCAAACAAATTAATTACAAGCAATTTGTCAAATTAAATCCAAAAATGGAAAAATAGCACTGAAAAAAAATCTCTGAAAATAGATTATGTTTGAGTAAACATACAGGTAAACTAGAGCAAAAACCAGCCCACACCATTCAGATCGCATGCAACACAATGGTTTTTGGCATCATAACACACATTAAGTATTATAATTACTGTAAATCCGCAGATACATCCATCTGTATTATTTTGTGATAGAAAAGAGAGTTCTGTATTAATACAGCATGCTTACACTAACAGACGTATTAACGTATTAACCGTTTCACGGCTGTCTGTCGTATTTGTGCTGTGGTCAAAAATGCACAAAAATATCATCACAAATCATCAACACAGATTCCAACTATTCAAGCATTTCTCCAAATGAACAATTTGTGCAAGTATGGCAAGGCAACAAAACCGATTGGCAATATTAAATTATGAAATACTCTAGTCTAGTCTGTACCTGGTCTAGTCCAGATACAGTAAGGTGCAGCTGTAGTATATTAAATAGATGTGCATCTTAGTTCATTTCTACCAAAATGCACAGCTAGATTTGGTAAGGGACGCACACAAAAAGGGTATCGGGGTTGTTAGGCGCTGTGTTTAGCTCCTGCATTGAGCAAACCGGCACGTCAGCGACAAGAGCTTAGACCGGACTCAAAAATATCTACAGCTGCTGTTGAGAAGAGGAAGCCGGAAAGAAAATCTGAATAAGCGCTACACAAACAGGTCAGATCCCCGTATTAAAGCGTCACTGACTACACTGGGGGGAAAAAAACATGTCATCTAACACGAAGTTAGAGCAGAAACTTCAACAGCGTCGAAACTCCCCGTCAATGGAAGGACTGATTGTCCTTCGGCGTTCAGTTTGGCAGTTCGTTAGGATGGATGGCGACCGTTAGCCGGTCCGGTGGCTGCCGTCTCCGGTGCGCTGAGCTCGAGCGAGCACAGCCTCTTTGGACACGCGCTTGGGCTCTCTGGCCAGACCCAGGAAACACATGGAGTCAATGAAACAGGTGGTCAGATTGAATTTGCAGCCGAACTCGCTGGTGGCGTAGTCGAAGGGAAACGTGTGGTGGTAGTTATGGAAGCCTTCACCTGAGAAATAAAACCAGGAGATGATTAGTCAAACTGGAAATTAATCATCCATCCACAATCTAATAGAAGCCTAAAGGGTTGTTTTCTGTTATACAAAATAGAAATGATATACATTTATTTTGATGTCATTATATGTGTCTTGCGTATATAAAAGTTTTGTTTATATGTAATGGAAATATAATTTCTAATATTTGGCAAAAATATATTTATGCATTGTTTATATTTCTACTATATATATATATATATATATATATGTGTGTGTGTGTGTGTGTGTGTGTGTGTGTGTGTGTGTGTGTGTGTGTGCGCGAGAGAAGTTAAATATAATATTATATTTCACAAAAATTAAGCATTTATTTAGATTTATTTAGTACATTTTTCCATAACATTTTCCTTCAAAATTATAATGATTGTATATCAGTATATAATTATTTTTATACATCAAAAATATATTCTAAATATAATAGAAAAAATAACTTGTAAAAATACAAATAGAAAGTTTATACTAATATATATATAAAAATTGTTTTTTTCCATTAAGCAAAATTATTATATATTATAATTTTTAAACTTTTTTTTTTATTATTTTGAATAAATTTTTACATAAAATTATAATTTCAATTTTTGATATATAATTATGTATTTCTTATATATAAAAAAAAAATACTCTCTTCCATCTTTATTTGACCCTCTAACTCTAGCACTCTCTATTCTAATTCTATTCTTAAAAAACTTGCACTCTGTTCATTTACTGGTTGTTTTCTTAAAAAAAAACTAATACTAGCTTTTCTAATCTATCTGTTTCTTTTTATTTGTTATACTGTTAACAAAAACAGGCCTCTAACACTAGCTTGCTCTATTCTATCTGTTTTCTTTTTATTTATTATATAGTAAAAATTTTTTTAAAAACCTTGCTACGTACGTGTACTGCGTTAGGATGAGACTTGCTATAGCACTTGCATATGGTTGCTCTTTTGTTGATTTTGATTGCTTCCATTATCCTCATTTGTAAGTCACTTTGGATAAAAGCATCTGCTAAATGACTAAAATGTAATGTAAATGTAAATTTGACCCTCACAGGCTGTAAACCAGCTCAGACCAGCTCGCCGGTCTCACGTTGTCTATATGAGACGTACCTATAGCGCTGAAGGTGACGAATCTGTTCTCCCGGGGGTTGATGTTTCCGTCGTAGGGCCGGTTTCCCCACATGTGCGCGGCGCTGTTGACCAGCCAGGTGGCGTTGAGCACAGTCGCGTATCTGAGGAGGGAAGGGACGAAATACGCCACCCACAGAGACTCGCCCCACATGTACCACGGCACGAACGTCGGCACGAAGAAGCACATCAGCAGCACAGACAGCTTGTAGTGCCTGAGACAGTTAAATCAAACTCAGTTAAAACCGTTTATTCTGGCCAAAACCACCATGACAAATGTGACCCTGGAGCACAAATGCAGTCTCAATATTTAGATTTTTTTTCCAGATTTTCAAATAGCTTTCGGATGATGTATTAATCTCAATTTCCAAAAATTGACCCTTACGACTGGTTTTGTGCTCCTGGGTCACATATGAAGTTATTTCAGACTTGCCTCCTCTGAAACATGACGACGTTATCGGCCTTCAGGTCGCTGAGATCCAGCTTGCGTCCCTTCTCGATGACATCTGGATGTTTGCGAACCAGCAGCCAGCCGATGTGAGAGAAGAAAAACCCCCGCACGGCGTTGTGAGGGTCGGCGTCCGTCTCAGAGTATTTGTGGTGAACGCGATGATCACGTGACCACTCATAGATGTCATTCTACAGCAGGAGATGAAGAAGCTCGTCATTTCTACACCAATAATGAAAAAGATTGCAGTTCTGCTTTGTGCCACTAGTAGCACACAAATTACACATTACATATATGGAAGCCCATTTCTGCCACTAAAAAAAATATAAAATTAATTGTGACTTTTCTGACTTTTTCCTAGCAATTCAAACTTCTATTCTCAGAATTGCAAGATGTAAACTTGCAATTGTGAGGAAAGTCAGGATTGTGAGATGCAATTACCTTTTTTATTCAGTGGTCGAAACAACCTTCCATAAAAGTCTTCCAACCTAAGGTCTACGTTTTTTGTTTTTTTTGGTGAATAGACGGAAGACATATGCACTAATAATAAACTTTATAGAAAGGCATTAATCACTTTTTACAACTTTTACAGGTTCATTATCAGTCAAATGTTTAAACCAGGGTTATTATAGTTAACTAAAACCATAAAATAGATTTGGTACTTGATAAAATACAATAAACGACTGTAATAAAATAAAATAGCTTATATCAGCTAGTGCTAAGAAAAACTAAACGAAAATGAGAAATGTTAAGTTATTAAATTAACTACAACAAAAATAAATACTATATAGACAAACTAACAAAAATTAAATTCAAAATACAACAATTATAATAGTATCGCATTGATACGAAATTAAAAATGGTTTGAACACACACGACTGAATGTTTCTCGTGATCTCAAAAAAAGTTCTGCTGTAATGTTTAGAATTGAGATGATCTTGTAGAAAAGCTCAAATATAATTTCATTTGCATCACGTTTTAATCATTTCCAGATCTACGTTTGTGTGATTTCAGAGTTTGCATGACTCTACCTTTATTCTGACATGTAAAAAATATTCAGAATAAAGAGTGAGACGAGTCTAAACTCTTGACCGAGTCTCTCGACTCTACACTGACATATGCAATCATGACCTATAACTCAAACTGTCTTGCAGATGGAGAGGTCTGAATGAAGAGGAGTTTGTTACCTGGAAAGCCATGGAGTTTCCTAAAGCGAGAAAGATTTTGAGAGGTAAAGATGCTTTATATGATCTGTGACTCCAGAGCCTGTGAACGCCTGCGGTGATGCCCAGAGCACTGAACGTGAAGCACACAAAAACTACAAAAAACAAACATACACCATCCATTACATACAGATGCAAACGAGCTACTTAGACCCACAAAACACAACTTCAATTTTTAATGCACATACAGGAAGTCCGAGTCACTCACAGTTCAATACACTCAGATTTTTTGCATTTTTAAACTCGTTTTTTAATGCATTTTTTTAGCAAACGAGCTATGAAAACTCATGCATCTGATCACTAAGAGCACTAGTGATGCTCTCAATTAGAATAAAATGTTTAATATTTAAGCAAGTAAACCAGTTGTAAATACAAGGCTAAATATCAGAAGTGGTAGTTTTTGCAATATTGAGGTCAGGTAATCACATTAGCACTGAAGTTTCACTACACTACTTAAAATTAATAGAGTGAATAAAAATCTGTCATTTACTTAGCACATAATCTTCAAATATAATGAGCTCTTGCATGTCATTAGACCATTTAAAAATGAGATTTAGAATTTTAATAACAATAAAAGCGTTCAGAAGTCTTTGTATGCAGCTTGATGAACCTTATCTCCATTCAGCTTTAATTTTTTTTTTTTTTTTTTTTTTTTGGAAAAGTGCAGCGGGAACATTCTTCTAAATATCTCCTTTTGTGTTCCACGTTAGTATAGTGGATAAATGATGACATAATGTTAATTTCTCCATGATTTATAGAGAGTTTATGCTTTTTAAACAAAAAAAAAAAAAAAAAAAATGCATGATACTTACACCAGATCCACGTGAGAGGACTTGCAGATGGAAACAGGAAGAGTCCATACAGAGCTCCGATATGTAGAAAACTCATGAGAATGACATTTCTCCACACTATGACGATGGGAGGCTTGGGCCCTTCTTTCTCTTTATACGTATGATCAAACACGTCCTCCTCTGTCTCCCGTTCTGGATGCCATTTTGGAGATTTTATTTCCATGTCAGGCATGATGACCACTGCACAACACACACACGCATGCTTCTGTTATTATAACACATGAAAGCAACAGCGGATGCAACAGTAGCAAAGCAAAGCGAGAATAAAGTGGGTCAGATCTGCGCGACGCGTCGCGGAAACACTCACCGATCTGATGCGCAGGCGGAAGGAAAGACGCCGCTTCGGTAAAGCAGTGATAAACCAAGTGCGTGCAGCTCAACGCAAACAGCTGCCGGTGATGCGCCACACAGTCGAGAACGCCAGAAATACTGCGCGGTGATTGGTCAAAGAGTTTGATGCCACCTTAAAGCGAGCGCTCCGATTGGCTGAGGGTTTATCTGATGTTCGCGTTCTCGTTATTCACACCAGCATCCCAGTACAACTAAACCTCACCGGAGCCGGTGCATTTATACGGTTAACCGCTCACCCCACCGGCGAGGAGTTCCTCGGTCGCAGCCAATCACCGCGAGCTCCTGCTGGCTTTTGCCATAAACACTATTTCATAATTTCACGCATCGTTATTTTCAAATCTGATTTGTTCTTTGGATTACCACTTTATAAATATTGATATACCGATAACAGGACAGGAAACATACTAATTACAGTGATATCAGCTGAACTACAGTTACCTCAGGGATTTCGGAAATCACCTCCTTATAATTAAGGGACTTTATGTAATCATTGTCCCTTCAATAAAAAGAGTCTCTCATGGACAACAAATGAAGCAAAAACTATTCACTTTAGTGAATCGACTTGATCCAATGCTTGGAATTGATTCACTGGTTTATTTTGTACCAAATTAGATGAATATATCCAGTACTTTTCATTTTTATATAATTTACTGCTTTACTGGTTAAATAAAACGCAGAAATGACTCATACAGTATTTAATTAACTGTAATTCTCAATCAGTGCAACAGGAATCACTCTCTGATTTTGTCATGTTTGTGAGAAATTCCTCAGCTGTCTGTCTCAGCTGTGATTATTAAACTGTATTATTATTATTATTTCTGTGCTTTGAGATACATTTTATTCTCTTTTTGAAATCATAATTTGTCATGTTCTTCAACATCAGAGTTAAAAGTGGTCAAAACTTTTGTAAACTTTCCACACATGTGTCACACTTCATGAACTGATATGAAGAAGATCCCAATGACTCCACAAGATCCGATCCAGATAGTGATATTGACATGGCACGATGTTGAGTGATATCATTCAAACCTTTGCTCTCTTATTTTGCCATCATACATGCTCCACATTGCTTATTAAGGACTGTTTGTGCTGCTTAATGTGTTTTTTTAAACTTTGGTAAAGTAAATGCAATTAAAAAGAGAAGGAAATTAATACTTTTATTCAGTAAAAATACATTAAAATGATCAAAAGTGACAATAAGACATTTGTAATGTTACAAAACACAAAAAAAAATCAAATAAATGCTGTTCTTTTGAACTTTTTATTCATCTGTGAATCCTGAAAAATAAAATGCATCACGGTTTCCAGAAAAATATTTCTGTTTTCAACATTGATAATAATCAGAAATGTTTCTTGAGTGATTTCTGAAGATCATGTGACACTGAAGACTGGAGTAATGATGCTGAAAATCACAGAAATAAATTACAGTTTAACAGATATTCACATAGAAAACAGCTGTTTTAAATTGTTAAAATATTTCACAATTTTTAAAGTATTTTTGATCAAATAAATGCAGCCTTGGTGAACAGTAGAGACTTCTTTTAATAACATTTTAAAAATCATAATTATTCCAAACCTTTGGGCCACCAGTTTATAATTAAACATTTTTACACGTCATTTTTATTATATAATAAATAGAAAAAAAATAGAGAAAATAAAATAAATTGTATGTACAGTTGTGCTATAGATGATAGAATAGGAATGTACTAGAATGTAGGTGGTAACGAATAAAGAAGGTTCTTGCACATATCTTTATTGCACAATAACTCAAAAAGAAAGAAAAGCATATGCATGTAGGATATCAAACACTTAGAGTTTTAGACTTACAGTTAAAGAGTTAGTAGTTAATAGTATTTTGTGATCACACACACACACACACACACACACACACACACACACACACACACACACACACACACACACACACACACACACACACCATTTCACCAACCTTCAAATGCAACACGTTATTTAGAGTCTCTGCATCCAGTCCATGGCAAAGGCAGCAGTTGAACTATAGCGCCATCTACTGTGCGATTCTTGAAAGACAAAGATCATTAATAGCCTGCCTGATACTCTCATTTAAATGTGATTTTACATGCTTTTATATGTGCATATGATCAGCATCATGCGTCATGACACATTATCATTATTGTTAGACTGCCCAATGCATATTGATTCTTATTTATTAAATGAATCTAATTTTATATAATTAGAAGAGGAAATTATGTGTTATACAGATGTGGTATATAATTTCGGAAATACATGCTATTTGCTTGTATTCATTTCATTTAAAAGGCAGCGTTATTCCGTATATTTATTTAGTGTTGGATTTAGAAACGTCATCATTACTCGCCTGGTGAGACTGTTATCCATAGAAATAGAAAAATATGGTGGAATGGATGTTGGTATTAAAGCAAATGTATAAGATGGGAGGGGTTAATCTCTAATTGGCCAGGTACAATAATTGCCATGATTCTGAACATTTATCAGCAAACAGAGACAAATAAATAGACAATATGGGAGGAGAAATAAGGGAATAAAAATAAAAATAAATAATAAATAAATTGAATGCAATACCATGGAAAATAGTTTAGAAACATAATAAAAAATAATGTTCAATAAAACTTTATAAAATCTAAATAAACACAAAATAAACAAAGAAATTTTCATATTTTATTACTATTAAGGTTTGTCAAGTGCTGAATTCGGACTAGCATACTACACCTAATATTTCTGCAACATCTTTACATGGCAGAAACAGTAACTTCGGTTTGTTTGTATGCTATTCTGTCATTATAAAAAATAAATGTAAAAATAATTACGCAGACAGCAGAGTCACGTGGCACGTGTTACATTTCTCAGCGTTGATCGGGATGAACCAATCACAGCCGTGTGTGATTAACTCAATACTTATAGCGATTGGTTGAATAGATTTAAATTTGATTGTCAGTTAGGGATTATTTTAAATAATAATTTTAAATAATTATACCTTTTACCACATGAATATCAGCGACAAAACAACACACCTCGTGAGATTTCAACGGGTTTCAATAGAGATCTGCGTTTTGTGGGCCAACGAGCGCCACCTGCAGGAACCACCCGACGCGGCGTCTCATAGGAAACCGTTATTATTATTATTAGCCGACAGCATTCGCAGCTCAATGGTGCGCTCTCCGTGTGTTTATTAAATCATCTGGCGTTTCTAAGTAGCTGAGTGATGGAGGTGAACCGGGATGAAGCGGAGCGATGCCTCGAGATCGCGATCGGAGCGCTGGAGAACGCGCAGCCGGAGAAAGCGCGCAGGTTCCTGGAGAAAGCGCAGCGGCTTTTCCCGACGCGCAGAGCCCAGGGTGAGCGCTCTGAACCCGGGCTAATCCAGGCCTGATCGCCTCGGTTAGCCTCCTACAGCACCCCACACACAGGAGACGCGATACCGGATCGTATTTGTTGCTAAGTGAACTGTATATTCATATATTGAGGGGAAAACGCGCGGCTCTGTGCTGTACCCGTGCGCGGTATATATGCTAATGCAAATCTCTATAGATACCGCGCTGCTCAAACCTGCTGTTCTATTATAAACACAGAGATGTCATTGTTTGTTAGTGTTTATTGTAGTATGTGAGTGTTGCTGTATCGTTATAGAACTGCTACTCTGATGAAGATGATGTAACTATTGCATACTGGTCAGATTGAGATGTCATGTTAATCTGGCCGTGTCTCAAATCCCAGTGAGCTGCCTCATTAGACAGCATATTAGGGCATGACGTTCACGTGCTGAAACGATGATGTTCCAAAATGTTGTTTAGATCAGGGTCTCACCCACTCAGTAGTGCTGGATGTCCATATGATGACCATAGGTACACTTGATGTAGGGAATTTACTAGGTTATGAGACACAGCCGATGTGGTAAAGTCCAGTGGTGCTGGAGTAGTTCACCAAAAAATGATAGTATGCTGTAAATGTGCTCACGTTCAAGCCATCCAAGATTAGGATGAGTTTGTTTCTTCATCAGATTTGGAGAAATGTGTCGCTGCATCAGTGTCTCAGCAATGGATGCTCTGCAGTGAATGGGTGCCGTCAGAATGAGAGTCTGATAAAAACATCACAATAATCCACAGCACTCCAGTCCATCAGTTAACATCTGGAGAAGACTAACTTTGGACTCTCATTCTGACGGCACCCATTCACTGCATCGCTGAGACACTGATGGATTCACACATTTCTCCTAATCTTGGCTGGCCTGAGAGTGAGTAAACAATAAGCAAATTAAATTTTTGAGTGAACTATTCCTTTAAGTAGGCTGCTTGTTTATATGGCACCCTAAAAAGGCTGCATGTTTCCAGAAGTAATGGGAGCTGTGCTGCTGTGTTGACTCCTGGTTGTTTATCAGAGCTGCTGGCGTTTCTGGAGCAGAACGGCGAGGCGTCGTCTCAGAGCCGCGCCGCAGGAGCCGCTGATGCCACAGAAGCTCGTCAGCGCAGGTCTGGGGTCAGCAGTAACGGAGCAGCACCTGTCGACTCCACTAAACCCTACACAGCCGAGCAGGCCGAGGCCGTCAGAAGGTGTGTACAATGTTTTTACTTTACCAGTGTCTGCTTCTGTTTGATGGCAAAACATCTAGACTCATACGGTTGACTAAACGACCTCTGCCAGACAGTTCTTAAAGGAATCATAACCTACATTCGTATGGAGGACCACAAGCTTCACGGAAATAGTATTAGATATCAGTTAATTAAATGCTTTGTTACTATTTCTGTGACACTCGTGGTCCTCCATACATTTGTTGTCTTATTTTTCCACTTATAAAGCTAGTCAAAGTTTCTTGAACCAAAAGCAATCAATAGATGTGTTTTTTTTTTTAAACTTTTTTTAAAATCTATTATTTATATAGTGCTATTATAATATTTACAAACATTTTGAATTGGCTTTTATATTTTCATTTTTTTTTTTAGTTAAGTTTAGTAAGTTTGTAATGTACTTATGTCATTTTTATTTGTGACCCTGGAGCACAAAACCCATAAGGGTCAATTTTTTGAAAATTAGATTTATACATCATCCGAAAGCTGAATAAATCATTTGTTAGGATCAAACAATATTTGTCTGAGATGCAACTATTTGAAAATCTGGAATCTGAGGGTGCAAAAAAATGTAAATATTGAGAAAATCGCCTTTAAAGTTGTTCAAATGAAGTTCTTAGCAATGCATATTACTAATCAAAAATGAAGTTTTGATATATTTACGGTAGGAAGTTTACAAAATATCTTCATGGAACATGAGCTTTACTTAATATCCTAATGATTTTTCCCATAAAAGAAAAATCGATCATTATTGTTAGTTATTGCTACAAATATACCTGTGCTGCTTATGACTGCTTTTGTGCTGCAGGGTCACGTATTTTTAAAAAATATTTCTATTTATTTAGTTTTATTTCAGAATAAGTTTTAGTAAATGTGTTAAATGTTTTGCATTTATTTATATTGAGCTTTACGTTTTTCTTTTCAAATTTAGTTTGAGTAATTTTAATACTCCAACTTACAGTGAATATATTATTCCTTAAGTTATCTTAGTATTTTTTGTATGCTGTTAAATAGTGTTCATTAGGTTTTATTTTTATATTTTCAGATTTAATTTTAGTTTTTAGTAATTTTGTAATGTGCTTTTGTCTCATCTTATGTTTCTATTTAGCCTTTTTTCCAGTTTTAGTTAATTTAGCACTTTGTCATAAACATATTTGTTTCATAAGATCCAAATCAGTGTTATTTTAGTATTTCTATACTATTATAGTATTTTTATTTTACTTAACGTTTTAGTAATTTTACACTGTGGTTTTGTCTTTTTTATTTTTACTTTTTAAATATTTATATTAATATTTATTTCACTTCAGTTTTTTTTTTTTTTTTCTAAGTTGTAAGTTTATTTTATTTCAGATTTATTTTTATCGTTTTTATTTTGACACTCTTAGTTAACAGCTGATCCAGAGACAGTCCTTTAAGAAGTTTGTTGTGTTTTTGGTTTGGCAGAATAAAGCAGTGCAAAAACTACTATGAGACGCTCGGCGTGCAGAAAGATGCTTCTGAAGACGACCTTAAGAAAGCCTACAGAAAACTGGCATTAAAGTTTCACCCTGATAAGAATCACGCTCCGGGTGCCACGGAGGCGTTTAAAGGTAAGGAGCGTCATACGCTTGCTTTGGCTGCAGTGCAGTCTATCTGCAGTAACGGTGTGTGTTCTTCATTAACTCTTATGTAATTGAACTTAATACTGTGTATCGACTGTAGAACATTTATAGTGGATTTAACATCAAACTTTAAAAATGTTGCATAAAATGCATGCTTTTTATGCACCCTTCTGACTTTAAATACTTTGGAGAGTTAATAAGAATATTAGTAACACTTTAGTGTCCAATTCTCTCTATTAACTAGTTGGTTATTAGCATGAATAATACTAGATATTGACTGTTTATTATTACTTAAAAAGCACATATTAATGTCTTATTCTAAATCCTTAATCCTGCCCAATTCTTAAATTTAACAAATATTTTACTAAGTATATTGTGGCAAAAAAAAAATCAGTTAATAGTGAGAATTGGACCCTAATCTAAAATGTGACCAGAATAATTTATGAAGTTACTTGAAAGAATTAAAAGAAACGTTTCATGTCTATCTTTGTATCATTAACTTGTTGAGGTTGATATAGGGTTTAGAAAGTAAATAATACTTTTTTGGAGAGAGTACAGTAATCTAATTACACTGTTGAAGATGTTTTATATAAACTGAGTTACGTGAATGATTTATTTGAGATGTAATAAAGAAGTCGTGTTTGTGCTGCAGCCATAGGAAACGCATATGCAGTTCTGTCTAATGTGGAAAAGAGACGGCAGTACGATCAGTTCGGAGAGGAGCGCAGCGGCTCGGGCCGATCCAGCCAGACCAACGACACACACTTCGAGGCCGATATTTCACCTGAGGATCTCTTCAACATGTTCTTCGGCGGAGGCTTCCCTTCGAGTGAGTCTGAGCGTGTGTTTGTGAGGCTGATGAGAGCAGAGTTAACTGTGAACACTGAATTGAGAACATTTACTGGCTGTGTTTAAACGCTATTGCATTCAAAAGTTAAGTTCAAAATATAAATAAAGGAATTATATTTTGCAGAAATAACTTCTTTTTTTTTTTTGCTTTTTTTTTGCATTTTTTTTTTGCATTTTCATAAAAAGATTTCATTACTATGGAAGCTTGTTTCCACCAAGGAATAAAAAAATAGAAAGGTAATTGTGATTTTTATTTATTTATTTATTTTTGGGTGCAATTCTTTTTGTATTTCTTAATTCTGATTTTTTTTCTTGTAATTCTGAGAATTGCAAGATATAGACTCAGAATTGCAATTTTTCAGAGATGAACTTGCAATTGTGAAGAAAAAAGGCTGAAAAGTTACTTTATTTTTTGTGCTGTCAAACGATTAATCACAATTAACCGCATCCAAAAAAAAAAGTTTTTGTTTACATAATGTATGTGTGCTGTGTATATATAAATAAACACATGCACGTATATATTTCAGAAAAATGTTGTTTATATATTAAATATATTTATATATAATATAAATATATACATGTAAATATTTTTAATATATATATATATATATACTGTATGTGTGTGTATTTATATATACATAATAAATATACACAGTACACGCACTTATATTATGAAAGCAAAAACTTTTATGCATGCGATTTAATACTTTTTTTTTTAATTCTGTGGAGGTAACAAGCTTCCTTACATTACTGCAATACACTTGTTTTTGTTTTTCTGTGAAACACAACATTTATTATAACTTTGTCTTAGCAAATATATTATTACATATTTTTATCCTTAATTTTGGTGTGAAATATGACCTGGACACATACTTAAAGGTTTTCATAAGAGTCAAAGAACAACTTAAAGTTACTGGCAAACTATTAACTAAATCAAATAAGCATTATTGACTCATAAAAGCCAGTTTTTGTGGTTGTTGTGGTTGATTTATTTGGAGTAGCTGTTGTAGTCATCTGTGTCTCTGTCAGTGTATTTCAGAGCTCTTGCTGCACAGATGTCACACACACAATCCCATGAGTCCCTGAGGCTCTGAATAAAGACATGACTGTGTTTTTTTCAGGTAATGTTCACATGTACAGTAACGGACGGATGCGCTTTAATCAGAATCATGCCGAGAGAGGAGAACACAGAGGGGTGAGGAACATCTTCAGACCCACGAGCTCTGTTCATTTGGGAGAGTTTTAAAGTGTGTTTTGGAGTAAATGTGAAAACGTTCATTTTAAGTTAAGGTGTATGTCAGTGTATGGGGGAAAATGCTTTTTTTCTCATGTTTTCATCGTTTTCAATAGCCTCTTAGCTTTTGTTGCAGATCGCTTCAACAGTTGTGTGGAGTGACAAATGTATTTTATGTTTTCATATTACATAAGAAATATTTTGTATTACATGCACATTATACTCACCATTTATAATATTATTATTATTATTATTATTACATGGAAATATAAATATAATACCTGCGATATTAAAATGACTCTCTTTATGTGTTTTTGTAAATAGTTTTTAATATTAAAATCGTTATTTATAAAATATTTAATATATAAAAAAGTAATATTATAATATATATATATATATATATATATATATAATAAAATAAATTCACTAATAAAATCATGTATAATTATAATATTTGCAAAATTTTGTTATATATAAAACAGTAAAATTATAATATATATATATATATATATATATATATATATAATAAAATCAATTAACTAATAAAATTGTGTAAAATTATAATATATGCAAAATTTTGTTATCTATCTATCTATCTATCTATATATATATATATATATATATATATATATATATATACACATTTTATATATAAAACAGTAAAATTATAATAAAATAAATTAAATTAATTATAAATTAAATTAAATTATTAAATCAAATTGTGTAAAATTATATTTGCTCAATTTTATATATTTATATGTGTATATATATATATGTGTATATGTATATGTGTGTATGTGTATATATATATATATGTATATATAAAACAGTAAAATTATAATATATAAAATAAATTAACTAATAAAATTTTATATATGTGTGTGTGTATGTATATATATATATATATATATATATACACACACACACACAAGAATAAAAACGATTTAATTTAATTTAATTAATGAAACTGAATAAAATATAGCATTTATAGAATTCTATTAATTTTGCTGTAGCGGTGTTCTCTGAATGAAACAGCAGAGGGCGGCAATGAGACGTTTATGAGTAGATCAGACTGTGCTGGAGAATT